>OMOV01113202.1:0-13217 GCA_900312565.1 Beryx splendens | reverse complement strand
AGAGAGAGAGCGAGAGAGAGAGAGAGAGCGAGAGAGAGAGAGAGCGAGAGAGAGAACTGATTGATGCTGTGTGTCATTGTGTGGCAATAACAATGGACATCATATTATTTTGTTTGTAAACAAAAAGCGTGGGGTAAGCGTCTAACGCCTCCGTCCTGCAACATCAGAAGAGGCTCTGGAAAGATGAATATTATTTTTTGTTGTGCCTTTTTCAGGAAATTTTCAAGTCTGTGGAAGTTGTTTTGTATTTTGTATAAAACCGAATAGCCGCAAATGGCTTGTTTAGTTTAGTTAGGAAGACGTGCCCTGATATCTCCAACTACACTGACTGTGTTCAGATAAACCTGGAATAATGTAGAGGAGAGGGGAAACCTATATGCATGGCACAAACTTAAAAAACACTTATATCCTTTAACAAGCACATGATTCATGCTAAATTGTGAACAGATTGGTTCAGGTTACCTTATTGGGGCCATTTTGACAAAGGCCTATACTTGTTGAGATAATGTGCAGTCACTAATACGGCTGTTCATGAATAGGCCTAATCACTGAGCTGTAATTTTGGCCTATTATTGACTGTGTGCAACATCAATCAATGCGGTCAAAGTAAAAGATGAATTTTAGTGTGGAGTGTAACATTTTTGTTAGTATCTTGGTAGAAAAATGTCATCTTTTAAACTGACTATGTCAAAATAATGCTGGTCACTGCTATACATTGCCCAATAATCTAAACTAAAAGATGTTTCACACACTGGGCTTACTTCGGTCTGTTGGGCAGACCTGTGTGGACTTGTTCAATTTGCTGTGTAGAGTATTCTTCAGTTTCCTATGACCTCACTCTAAGTGTACACTAATTCACTTTTGTGCCATCTCTGTCCCCAAGTGTGTTCTTGTTTAACTGTATATTTCTGCCTCTATTCAAGTTCAACCATGTTCAATTCTCTGTTGTGTGTTTTATAACTCTTCAGGGCGTGCACAGACTCTGAAAGGGGCAAAGTTCTCTAGGGTAACTTCTGGATTATCCCGGTGGCTAACTTGGCTACGGTGCCTACCATGTAAATGCAAGGTCTTGGTTTTCAAACTGATCCGGATCCTCTGTTGCTTGTGACTCTCCCATCTTTTCTGTCTCTTTTCACTGTGAACAGTCTAATGAAGCAGAAATGCCACAACACTAATATCTAAAAGGGAACTTTCCCAGAAATGAAAGGAGGGTTGGGGGGGGCATGATGCTCCCCTGGGGAGAAATTTTTAAAATCTGCTTTTAAAACTCATTTGTGGTGAGCTTTGTAAAGTGGCATGTACCCTTTCAAGGGAGAATATGAAATACACTTGCATTTATGAGTTCTCACTGGGATTAATACATAATTCAATTGAATAATTACAGGTCTAAATTGAAATGCAATATGAGATTGAACAACTTTGAAATATCAAATAGGACCCTACCAAAGCAGAGTATTTGTTTAGCAAGATAGTTGGCATTTCCATCTTTCAGAATTTATTTCCATACAAGACGAACGCACTCAGCCAGTATTAGTATTTCTAGATTATGCAGTTTGTACAAAATAGCTGATGTTGGTATTCAGTCATTGAAATTTCCACTTTCATCCACAAGTTACACTCTTCTAGTTTGGAGGCCCTTAAGAATTCCAAGTGAATCTGCATTAGGCTGCTGAAAGCAAAGACGCATTTTAAGAATCACTTTATTGATAGTTTGGCATGCTATTTTAATAATATGGCCAAAATTCAGAATAGCAGTAATCATACATACATCAGTTAATGTGTAAAAAAATTGTGTGAAATAGAGCATCTCTCAAAATTTAGGCAGGTCAAGGAGCTGCAGACATTTTTCTGAACAGAGGAGAAGGAGCCAAGTGTGGCCATTTAAGGCCGCTCACTGCTGACCAATGTGAGCGGTTGAAGAAAGGCAACATGTGCACCATTATTGAATAGCCTACATGCAGTGGAAATACTGCAGTACATAAATGCCCTTCAGACTGGTTATAAGCTCCTTTCAGCTCATACTGTAGGTCCTCAGATGATCATTGTATCAGTATATCAGCAATGCCTGTTTAGAAGCCCTATCTCTATCTCTACCCCCTGTGCATGTCTAGTATCTCTTGTGATCAAATGTCTCCACCTCCCTCCATGTTGTGCATCCAGTTTTCATTTTGTAACAAAGGGACAGGGTCCACAAGGCATACAATCTATACTTATCGCTAAAGAGAATGAACCGGAGGGATTTAATCGGACACCAATGAATGACCAAGGACTTCAAGCCTCGTATCAGCAAGTATCCGCAGTGCTGACGTGTCCTTGAGCAAGACGCTGGATTCTCTTCCAGTTCCAGGAGGGCTGTTCTGTAGCTGATGCTGCACTCTAACCCCCATCCTAGGAGGGGGGGCGAGTGAAAACAAAACTTTCTCCATGGGGATCAATAAGAGAGACAAAAGTGCCACGTTACCACAACAGGGTTTATATTCCCAAATTCTCCCAGTGTTAAAGTACAACTGATCGCCGTCTTTTCTTGTGAGTCTGTTTCTAAAACGAACAGTGCTCACTGACCCCTGGAGCTACACTCCCAGACAGCAGCAATAACAACACCAGCAGGAGGCAGAACATCTGTCCCCGTGGTTTCACAGCATGTCCACTGGGGGCACTGCGCTGTACATCTGGAGGGGTTGACCGTTGCCAAGGAGCTTCAAAGAACCAGGCGTCCTTTGATGCTCTGTCTCATTGTCTGGCCCCGCCAAGAAACATCCTATTTTTGGCATCAGGTGCCAACATACACACCAGAGAAATCATTCAGAGCTGCGACTGTATGAGAAGCCTTCCCAAAAGCAAGGAGGAGATGCCATTCTGCTTGTTAACAGGAATTATTTAATGTATCCCCCTTGCTGACTATACAGTAGATGTTAGAGGAAAAGTGAAGTAAGACAACTTCTTTCCCACTTCTTAAATTTGAACAAATCATCCACTGCTTCCTGAAAACATACAGTATTTGTCTCATTGACTTACAGTGGAACCAATATTAAATTGATGCCTGAAGGTTATATTTTTTATGAGATACAGTTATAACTCTGGCATATCAAGCGAAATTGATTAAGAATGATCTAGTGATGTTTGAAATGGCATCCACCTGATACAGCTTGCAAAAAAACACAGCTGTTTTAGATTTGTCTTGCTCCGTCCCAACATTATCGCATGACAAAGCCATCTTTTTTCCTGACAGATGTTTGTACTGAGATAAATGAGACCGGTTAATCCAAGTTACATGGAATATCAACCGATGCGAGGGGGGAAAGAAAGTTGCGGGGCACCGTTTATGCAACACATTTTATATACATGCACTCTGACTCGCTGTCGGAGTGAAAATAAAAGCAACTTTGGTCAAGAACGGAGGAGTCGGTTGTTTAGCATAAAACAAGATCACGCCTTTTCCATTTGTGGCAAGCCTTTGCTCATTGTTGTGTTATTTCTGGTCTTTTCATTGGCATAGCTAGAGTTTGATGGGATATGTAAACAAATGCTTTTTCATTATTACTTTTAAGGTCAGAGTCTATGAAGAAACTAGTTATAGAGCCATCCATCGCAGCCTCATCAGACGCACGTGACCCCAACGCTGAAAAACGAGCTTCAGATGGCCATCGCCGTGTTCCTCAATCATCTCCTTGGTATGTTTTATGCTCTACAGCAGTGTCAGAGTGTGATAGGCTACTCTCATTATGCTACGGGCAAGCGAAGCCTTCAAGAGAGCACATAATAATCTATTTTCCAGCTCTGTTATTCCTTTGTGTGCGTGCGTGTGTGTGTGCGTCTTTATGTACTGTTATGGATCGTAGTGGCAGGTATTCTATGAACCCCAGAGGAGCTCTGCCGCTGAGTGTTTCAGATGAATCACCTGGTAGGTGGCAGGGGGTTATTACAGAGAGAAAAACACCGAGATATAAAAAAAAATCTAAAAGAGATAAAGAAGATTGATGGCCCTCTGGCGGGTGCACGTGTGCAAACACGCCGATGGCTCCATCACCTTTGGGTCCTCTCTCTTTCTTCCTCTCCCCGCTCTCCCTATTTATTCCCTCCATTCCCTCTCTTTTTCTTCCCATCTTCCATTCACTGCACTCCCCCCTGCTCTCCTTTCTCGCCCTCCTCACCTCTCTGACATCTATGCTAATAAATCCCATTTAAGCACTCGTTGTGACCCTTCAATCATCGCCTGCGACCAGCTTAAAATAACACAATGTGAACAGAGAGAGAATGGGAGTAGTGCGCAGGAGCCCCCATGCCGATGTTATTAATTGTTGAAGAGATGATTATCCCATTACAGTCCGACTGAGGAATGGAGATGGCGCGGGGGTTATACCGTGATTAATGCTAAGTTCATGTGATGCGTGATTAATTCTGAAGTGCGAGTGGGTGTTTAATCAAGGCCACATGCGATATGATCAATTATGGGGCGAAGAGAAAGAGCGGGATGATTAGACTACCTTTCAGAGTGTGGAACATATGTCACCCGAGGTTTAGTGGGTTCAGCCGTAACGTAGGATTACACTGGTGGTAAAAATGAGGAATATAACCATGGAGGCAGATTACACAGCGGCTTTGAAAAGATGGGAGGTTGAGGCTATATTTAGGCTCATCCAAGTGTGAGTTGAAAGTCTACTTTCCAGCAGCGGGATCGATATGAATGCACCAAATGTGAGCATGCCTCATCTAGTGCTGTATGATCAAACAGCCTTTAGTCTGGAGTGTGTCAGCTGCCTGGCTCTTTATTACAATGCCAAATCTTATTTCATTTTAAACAATTAAACAATACATGTTACTTATTGCATATGTATGTCTTCCTGAATTGAATCAAAGTGCAAAAATCAACCCCCACCCCACCCCCACACACGCGCGCGCACACACGCACAGCTAAGGAGGCAATCTCGGAATAATGGAGTGGTAACGAAATGGCCATTCAGTCTGAATATCAAGCTACCTCGAATATGCAGTCTGACAAACGCAGATAAAATGACATTTTATTCCATTTTAAAAGACACTAAAAACCTTGAGGTGTTATTATATTCATTCTCAGTGCTGATCGGTTGCTCCTTGTGCTTTACCTTCACACCCGGTGCCAAAGTAAAATAGTTCATGTCAACCTTGATGTGCACAAAAAGAAAGGAGGGATGTTGTATTTTTCACACCAGGCCACAGCTTTTCATGCTTTTCTATGGCCTGGCACATTGGAGAAACCGCTCAAGTGAACGTGCCCTTAATCTGGCCTGTTTAAATGGTTCTGTTCTGCTGTGCCAGCTTTCAGAAGAGAGCCACAGAGACAGAGCAACGCAGCCCAGAGCAGGACATCATAATTCAGGAGAATAATTGGGGCATTTAAACCAAACCTGGGACTCATCCAGGCCAGACAGATACAGGTCAGAGCGGGCAGCCCACATGGGAGGGAGAAAGGGATGGATGGATAGAGAGGAAGAGAGGGAGAGTGAGGCAGGAGGAGAGATGCATGGCAGGGGGTGGAGGGTGGAGGAAAGCAGAGAGGAAAAGGAGAAAAATAAATAAGAAATGGGAGAAAGAAGGGGCAGGGTAGGATTAAAAATGGAGAACCGGTGAAGAATGCAAAAATGAGAGAAGAGGGGAAAGAAGATAAAGCAAAAAAGGGCAAAAGGAGAGAGACTGAGGACGAACCAGCTAGTCAATAACAATTATTTCCCTTCATCGTTAGATTTTATGTAAACTTTTGGTGCTCTATCAATCACAAAGTTCCATACAACTTGCTTAAACTGAAATATACTGTATGTTAATTGAATAATGGGACTGGAATAAACTTGTGTAACAAGGAGAGTAATTTCCCTGCGGTGCTAGATGAGCTCATCAGGACCCTGAGTGGATATAATCTTCTTGACAATAACTTGTCTTGACCCTCTTGTTATGCTGATTATCCCTGAACTGTAGTAACTGTACAGTATCTGTACTTGTCTATGTATTTGTTCACCTTAATAATTTAAGAAATAGCAAACCCAGAAAATAAAGTGTTACCATAATCTGTTTTAATTGCTGCCAGTCATTTTGTACGTGTCACTTTTTTCTAATGATGGTTGTCTTATTTTGGAACAAAACACAGGAAACAGGAGACTGACTCTTGACCGATGAGTCAATCACATTTCGTGCAAGGATTTCTCACCTAATTCAGATGTATTTGTAAAGGTGACGCCAATCAGACCCTGAAAGCTTGCTCGTATTTAGTTAAAGCGCGTAGCTATTCACAGACCTTAAATGCGTTTAACCTTCAATTCACAAGGTTCTATCTAATAGGAGCGTCTGAATGAAAACACTCAGCATTATCATCATAGCATTCAGGTGCAAAACGTGTGGGATTTTTGGGCATGACACACTTCAATTGTAAAGTTAGGTTTATCTTCGGTGACCTCAGCCATTTTCAGTGTTACAGAGGGAGCAGACACAGCCGCTAATGCCCTGCAAGTTATTCAAAGTCTGCTTTGAGAAATCTTTTACCATTGCAAACGAACAACAGTGCGGCAGTGATTAGGAGGTCATGGGCTGGTAACCGTAAAATAGTTAATTTCAGAATGGTCCAAAGGCGGTGCTGAGATTTATTCACACTGAAGCTATTCTAATGATGCCACATGTAGAAACCAAGCACCCAAAACCACGGGTGAATTTTGAAGCTAATAAGGAAGTGGCGGCAAGTTGATAAGGATGGGGTCGTACACGACGATGAAGTGTTACTTTGTTAAGCACTTATTTTATTTCATAACAGAACGTTTTCGGCCCTCCAGCCTTCATCAGTGTCGGCAGTTTTAATTGTGTCATTAACGGGATGTAATGGATATAAAACGGAGTTGTCAACATGGCGGTGATCGTAAACCCAATCTCCAGGCTTCAAAGCGGCCCGTCACAAACCTATGGGTGACGTCACACTCACTACGTCCATTGGAGTGCTTTTCTGTTGTATTTGTTTTCCTGGTTTGCATGTGTTTCTGACTTGGCGTCGTTTTTGAATTTGCAGCGCGTTTCCGGTGATGTATTTGCTTTGGCGTTCTGTAGCTTCACTTGCAGCATGTTTTTGTTGCTGTATTTGCTTTGGACAGCGCATTCCTCCTGATGCAATTGCTTTGCGCCATTGTAGTGTAGTTTTTATACTGGACTTTAATGTGTCTTTTAATTGTTTGTTTGTATTGCATTGTATTAACTTTGTATTGTACTAACTTAGTGGGACCCCAGGAAGACCAGAGGCTCATTCATGTGTCTCTAATGGGGATCCTTTAATAAAACAATGAAACAATAGTGTGTTTGTACTCGTTAGCCACCTTATTAAAGTGTTGGAAAATGTAAAAAATTAGCAAAAACTCAAATCATGCTGGAATTGTCCTTTAAGTTATAGGATCGTTTCTTTAACTAGGCTACTTGGCCGCCTGCGGTGGTAATGTAGAGGTATGCTATTCATTGCAGTCATAGACTCAATTCCCCCGATTCTCCGCCCTCAACTGCCCGCTCTTTGTGTATGTTCTCTATTATTCAGACAGTGAGACAGCAGAGCCTGTTATAGACAAAAAGAATTTGCAGAAGACACAAAAAACTCCACACATGGGGATTCTTACATGGTTTTGAGAGACGGCTGCCTTATGGACTGTGCCACAGTAGCTCCCAGACCACAAACCATGGCCATCTGGCAAGCAAGGCAGGCTAAGGCAAACAGGGAAACTTTTCAAGTGGAATCCAATCTCACTATGAGAGTACCCTCCACACACACACACTCACACTCACACACACACACTCACACAAACCACCTCCCACCCCTCCACATCCTCGGGCATAGCGCTTGAAATGCTAGCCGTCCTAGATTGCATTCAAGAACACTGCATATTCAGCCCTATAAGCATTTCTTTCAGGAAAAACTCACTTAGACAATGTAAACATGGAGGTGTCTGACTACGTTTCCAGCATTACCATCCCACAACTTTCCCACTTACATTCAGTTCAAAATTTAAGCTGTAGCTTTCTGAGCCATGTTTTTCTTTGCTTTAAGATGTTGATACTGCTGATGTATTTCCACCAGCTGTGTTTACTTGCGCATGGTTTCCAAAGCACTTCCTTCACTCAACCATAATTTGTCAAAGCAGTTTGACTTTCAAAGGAAGCTGGCTTCTCCAGCAACACAAAGAAAAGAGCAATGTTGGAAACCGTTTTAATCAAGATTCTGTGGAAAACAATTAAGTGCTATCCTTTGCTTTCACTATGAATTATGCATGTGTTCCTCTCAGAAAGCAGGTAATTTAAGTCAAAAGGAAAGACAAAAAGGCTCAAATGAAAGCAACTCATATGTAATGGCTGTATCTCTACACACACCGTGTCAGCCCTTGGCTCAAATTATTGTTACACAAGTTTTACAAGAGTCTCAATAGGAAATTAAAATTTTTAATTTTGCAATGTAATATGCCTTTAGCAGATCACTTACTCAGTACAAGATCTTATCCATATCTGGGCTTTGAGTCATCATCCTCTCTTCCTGCCATTATTTAATGAGCAGTAAGAGGAAGAAACGAGGGAACAAAGGCTGCATTTCAAAATGTAGGGCTCTTCACTTTACAGTGAACGTAATAAGGGCCACGCCCACCGCCGCCATATTGAAGGGCATTCCAATCCAAAGTGTGTAAAACTCGCCCCTTCAAAGGGCCCTGTGTAACGGTCATTTTCAAAGTGAACATGCGATGGTCACTTTGCTCCCACAATTCTTTGCGACGTCAGAGGCCTAATCAGGAAAACGACACCAACAACGGCGGCGACCGTTAGCGACCAGTTCATGTAATCATTACAATAATTTGTTACCTTATGGGAGCTATGCAGTAGGTTTATAACTTAGTGCAAAACCAATAAATGGCCGGTGAAAGCAGTTTATCCTGTCGACAACACTGATGAGCGTCTGCCTTGTTGACATGCGACGGCTCCGAAAAATGACGTCGAAGGGCATTCCAAACGACCGTTACTTGGAAACCCTACTCCCTGCAGCCCTTCAGAGTTTTCACTACGAAGGGAAGTGACCTCACAGGTTGTAGGGCGAAGGGATTAGCCCTCCGGAATGAAATGTAGCCAAAATCCTATAACGTGGTGCAATAAGAAAGTGGCCTACAATGCCTTATATGTGTACTGGACTAAGACCAAGATGTTTTTTCTGATGCATAAGTGTACCATATTGTTCCCTTGCTAGCACAGTATGCTTTGTTTTGCCATCATATTTTATACACAATTCCCCCCATAAGGTGTCCAAACATACTAGTACTAGTATTGTACAAGGTGCATGCTACTGTATGTAATGTATGTGCTATGCAGTCATGTGCCAATATAATCCCACTGTGATTGTTTTAATAATTCATTCATATTTGATACAGCTATTTGTACTGTTTGACTAATGTGAATAACCAGTTGGGAAATAATTTGTCTACCAGTAGCTACCTCTTACATGTTGCTATAGTTACCCTGAGGTGCCTCTCTACATGAGCAGGACCCATGGGTTACAGTTAGCTACACTGGACCGATGTAGCACCACACAATAAGTATAAGTATAGGTAAAACATTATACTTGTCGAACGAAAAATGTCTAAAAGATGTCCCTCTGTAGCCAACATAACTTTGGAGTCTACACATTTTTATTTCCTCCTCCTTCCTTTCATTCACGTTATTACAGCCTATATCTTGATATAACTGCTTCCCACTGGGAAGTGTTTGACCTTTCATTTGAAACTGACCTGGGGTCCGACAGTAAATACAGAAGGTATGGCTTCGGTAAGCTAGAGTAAGGAGGGGATTTAGGGTTAAAAACACTGTCTCACAATCTGCACCCAGGGGGCTTACTGTCCAGTAATTGAAGCTTGGGCGTGTGGTGGAAAGGTCACGACCCTGTTGCCTCGTCACACATCGCCCCCGAGAGCAGTGACAATACTCTGTGTGTGTGTGATTTCTCCGCCACGACCCCTATGATTTTCACTGACCTTTCCCACTGTTATTGCATGGTGAGTGATTATCAAGGCAGTTATGGGTCATTTCCTGCACTTACCAAAGCAGATTACCTGTAGAATGCAATTATACAGAGGTATATGGGAGGGTTGGGGTTAATGGTTTATGTAGGCATGGTGGTGTGTGTGTGTGTGTGTCGTCTGTGCATGTGTGTGTATGCAGTGCTTAGTCTATAATATTAACACAGACAGTGAGTGACAGTCTGTGTGTAATATCCATGACCTGGTGTCCTTTCCCTTCGGCCTAGCCTTTGGCACTGGTCTATCAGCCACCATTATCAACAATTACACAAAGCACCATTGACTGTTACTGACACAGGATCATGCTAGCTTTTTCCCCCAAATGGGATTTGCTACTACCTTTTGGATGCCCTTGAGCATCCAAGGCAGCTACACTGTGGTGCTGCTCGGTGGCAAACGGTCAAAGGAAATGGATGTTCTGGGCAGCTTGAACATATGAGGAGTTTTCATTGAAATGAGATTGAAAAAGAACAAACCATAACTTTTTAAATAAAGGCTTTTGGTCTTTTAGGTGATATTAAAGTCTAACTGTAGAAGCAGCAAGAATCATATGGGGAAATTGAGGGGAGGAAATAATGATTATGTGCTAGCTGGCCCCGTCTTGTAGGAAACAAGACTAAGCCCCGACAAACCCTCTGTGGCCTTCTAGCAGAAACTTGGCTGGTATTGTCACTGGCTGGATAGGAGCATCAAATAAAAAGATTTTCCCTCTTTGACACACATCTGATCTTTTCATTAAAGTCCAAGCATTGCAATATCAACCAATCTGATTTAGATTTTATTTTGAAAGCAATGAAGTCATTATGTCAGTGGCACAGAAGTGATAATAAAGTGACAATAATCAGACCTGAACGGGCGGTGTATATTTATCCTGAAGCTGAAAGTGCACCTACCAGATGACAGGGAGGAACGGGGAATGGCAAGGAAAGGAGGAGAATTAAACAGGCATAGTGGCAGGTATTGAGGCAGAAATAGGATGGAGAGAGGTAGAGCGAGTTGGAAAGATGGAGAGATGGGTATATATGGTGAGACAGGAAGGAATGGAGATACGGAGCTATGTAAAACGCTCCATCTTCCCAGCGAAAAACTGATGAGATGGAGAAAGACTGAGGGAGAGAGACCCTGGTTTGGTCTGTGTCCAGGTGGAGGGGCTCACCAGAGACAGAAAGAGCCGCATTGTCAATAGCTTGTGTGCTCCCACACAGTAATATTATGCAGGTGCAGATACATCTGCAAAATGAGAGAGCACCCACCACTATAATTGCTTGTGATGTGTTTTCACTCGTGTAATAGGCCCCTAAAGAAAAATAAATTTCACTCTGCCTTGCTAATACCCACAATCATCAATCTCTGTCAAAAGATGCGATATTGCCCTAGAAACTAGATCAACTGACAATATTTTGTACTGTACTGTATTACTTTAGGTGTACATGAAATTCAGATGAATTTTTCACTGAAAGTCAAAGTGAGTGTTTTAGGTCAATATCGCAAAGGATATTTCTTTAAGTGGGAGAGAGGAGTGCCATCAAAAGACCATTTTGAATGGATGACTCATCAAATTTGCCTGAAGCCATTTTCGAGTACTCAGCTAAATGAACCAAAGGGGAAATTCACCAGGCAAGTGCCATGTTCAGCTTTCCCTCCCACCGTTACAAGCAACTAGCGGATGAATGGAGCACTTTATAGTTACCTTACAGCAATTTATGTCAGTCCACGGAAGGTAAATCCATGTGAAATGGCTTCGTGGGTGACAGGAGACAAAACGAAAAAGGAATGAAATATCACAGTAGAAATGGATTCTTACATCCGGACCACTAACCTGTACATAATGGAAGTATACTGTATCTTTCTTTATAATTCACGGTGAAGCATAATCAACAGAATTCAGGGAAAATGTGATAAGGGGGCTGGTTGGAATGACATAATGACTTACGGGAATGCATAAGAGAGCACATTGATAATAAATTTGCAGTTATCTAAATTGATCACCGTACTTTATATTCTACTGTGTCATGCCTCCACCAAGAAATAGGCCTATGTACCTGGCATCAATATGGGTCTGGGGCATTGGGATCATACTCGTATGGAGTTCATGCACATAGTTGTAAATGCAAAATGCATTGAAGATGGATAGCATTATAATTACCCACTTTAGGAGGTGGCCAGAGCCGCATTGTTGCTGCACTGAAGCCAAATGTAAATCCAATAATGTCTCCAATCCACACACAATAATCTAGATAGAAATAGCTGCTCATGCAAATGGGTTCTGTTGCTGCGCCCTCAGCTGTCTTGCCTGATTTCTGTATTCCTTTTTAGCTTTGCGATAATAATGATTCTGACTTGCAGAGCAACAACAGAGTACACGTGTTTGTTCCCTAGCTTACTGGTAATAGCACTGAAGTATGGAGGACCAGCTGTTGCCTGCAGTACAGTATGCTAATTGCCAAAGAGTTTTGAAAGAAGAGATACAATAAGGCGCATACAGCGTTGTGACCCCTCTAGTGTGAAATGTGAAGCATGTGTAGATACAAAGCGCATGTTAAAGTAAGGTTTAAAAGAGGAGGTACAGCAAACCATAGCCCAACCAAATCCTCAACGAACAGATCTATACCACAATGTACCCCGCTATACTGCACATTTTATTTAATTGTATCTGCATATACACATGGATACGGAAGCGTTAGGGCCATTGTAGACAAAAAAAAATTTAAATGTTTTTTACTGCAGTCGGGGTGAGGGCAGTCATATTCTTAGAAAAAACTGAGAAATTTGCAAAAAAAAAATTAAAACATTTTGAGAAAAAACTCATTTCTGAGATTAAAGTCAGAATTTTGCGAGTTTTTTTCTCAGAATATTAACCCCCTTCCCCCCAGTTGCGGTACCAACATATTACCTACAATGGCTGTAATACCCTTCTGTACATGCATACATTGAGTTCAGCTGCACACATGATTCTCTCAGATAGTGTCTCTGTCATTAAAGTCCATCTCTGCATTTCCTATTCGAAAGAAAATCCCCCTTGAGGTTTGTTTGGACAATTCTCTCACCCAACACCTCACCTGGCCCTCTCTGAGTCAATGGATAGTGGGCTTGTGGGCAGACACACACACACACACACACACACACACACACACACACACACACACGAAAAGTTCTATCCAAAGCTCC
>OMOV01113191.1:0-14174 GCA_900312565.1 Beryx splendens | reverse complement strand
AATTGTGTGTTTATCGTTGAGAAATGATTTCCACTTGACATTTTTATGAAGATACCTTAATTGCATTACACCTGTCAAGAAGGAAAGTCAAATGAATAACAGCAATAACAATGAATAACAGCGACATTGTTACGGTGCGGTGGAAGCGAAGGAGAGGTAGGACCCAAATGCAGACAGCGGGAGACAGAGACAGACACGACGAGGACACAGGGAACACCGAACACCACATGCATGAAAGCAAGACGAAGACAAAGAACGAACTGACAAAGAGAACAGAGAGTACATGGACTAAATACACCAGGGGAGACAATTAGACACAGGTGGATGACATCAGGGACTGATGACAAACAGGGGCGGGAAACACGCAAGGGCAGGAAGTGGATCTGGAACGAGAGGAGAGTTAGACACCACAATAACACAGGGAACGCAGAACTGGGGAGTGATACTGAAAGCACGAGGGCAAACAGGGACAGACAACAGACAGATCATGACAGACATGTTGAGACTGTTTGAGATGCAATGGACGTATGTTCCAAACTTGCAGGAGAGAGTGAATTTGATGCGTGTTTACTGTCCAATGAAAATAACTCTCAATTCATTAATGCTTCTTGTAAATCAAAGCACAGATAGCTTTATTGTTATGCGTTTCTGGCTGAAGAAAATATAAGATAATCGAAAATAACTCCCACACCATGCACACCACTGCGCTTTCTTCAGATCAATGCAGAGGTGATCCTGTGTGTGTGGGAAGTTCCTTTTATTGTTTGGACTTTAGAAGATGTAAGGACACTAATTTAAGATGTACTAAAAGTCCTTCTGACGGAGGTGACCCAGAGCCGTTACAACAAATAATTTCATAACGTAAACCAGTCTGCTCCTGTTCAAGGGCTTGTCTAAACCTCCAATTTAAACAAACACTTGAAAATCCCCAAAACTGGAGTGAACGACGTTTTGACATGACTGGTCTTACTATGTAACTGCAAAGGATGTAAAAGTAATAAAAAGTCATGTCTGATTGAAAACATAATATATCAGAGCATATAGTTCATATTTACAAACTAAACACACAAGCCTACAGTAAAATTAGGTTTTACCTACAGTATATGATTTAGTGGTTACAGGTGTACATTAAATCTCATAATAAGGAAATGGGTGTTTCAATTATTTACACGTTAATGAAACATTACAAGTCATATGAATATTTACAGTGATCATAAATGATTGTCATGCCACCATAAAATATGCTTTGTAGATATTTGCCAACTTATCAAACAGAAAATCTGACAGTGTTGATGTCTTACTGTTGACAAAACACGTTTTTACAAATCATCCATCCCTTCTTCACAGGAGCCATTTTGTTTTCCCGCTGTTGCTTGCTGCCTCTGGACCCTACTTAAAATGCATACATTTAGTTCAGACTGAAACAAATCTTTCATTATCGATAGATGGCATTGACATATGGTTGCGACAGCAGTAATATCAACATAATATCAACAAACTGCCTGTGTGACCTTGATGCATTAAGCACCAGTGGAGAGTGGAGAAATGGTCCTCGGGGTTTTACCTGCATGTGCTTTCCTGAGTTTATTGTTTTTTCAATATCCGACAGTGCTAATGGAAACTCAGGACACATTTTCAGCAACCAGATAATAACAGTAGCCTAAATATTGTTTAAAATTCACTGCATTTGGATCTTGGTATGGTGTTGATGCTCCTGAGTGCACAGACTGAGAGGCAGGGGTGAAACTCTGTGAACGGGAAACTTCTGGGCTGTTCTGGTGCCTCAGTTGATGAGGTGCCTATCTTAAATCCAGCCTGCAACCATCATTGCCTGTCACCCCCTGCTATCTTTAGTCTTTTATCACAGAGAACAGTGTAATTAAGTAAAAATGCCATGAAAATTATCTTTAAAAGGCCATTTCCCCTGACATGTAAATGGGGTCCGAGGGCACCCCCGGGGAGAAATATTTGAAAATGCTGCTTTTAAAAACTCATTTTTGGTACAGTAGCATGTACCAGTAGCAGACCTTTCACCAAGATTAATATATAGGCTAATTCAGTCTAAAAACTACAGCTATAAAATGAAATGCAATATGAAATTGAACAACTTTGAAATATCAAATAAGAATGTGGTTTCTATGTTTAGCAGGATAGTTTTCATTTCCCTTTTTCCAGCAACCAGCAACTGTTTCCTGACAAGATAAGCAAACACTCAGGCAATATTAGTATTTTTAGATTATGTCACTCGGTTTATACAAAATACCTGGTGTTGGTATTCAGCAGCTGAAATTTCTGCTTTCATCAACAAGCTTCACAACTCTTTTTTGCCCTTGAGAATTCCACGTGAAACAGCACTAGGCTGCTGAAGAGGCATTTTGAAAATAACTTTATTGACAGTTTGGCATGCGATTCTAAAAGCATGGGCCATACTCTGCCAATTTTGATGGTGTGGAAATTAGACAATTAGACAAATAGATGCAGGCCTAATTGCTTCTTCATGCAGTTTGGCCACCCGCGAAATTTTGGCAGTTTTCAGCATGCTGCATATGCTATTGATTCTGGTTGGATGACGTCAAGGGGTGACAGATCACTAACTTGCAATGGCTATCGTCATAGATCACTGTCTTGCCACGCGGCTGCCAGGACGACAAGCGTCACGGATCACAATCTCGCCTCACTATCTGGCTCCACACACATCGATTACGTATCAAAGCCATGCGCCCTTGTTTATCTCAAGGCGCTACAGACATTTTATCTGCACACATCGGATAAAAGGAGGAGGCAAGTGACTCGTGATTTTATGGAGAGGACAAAAACATTTATGTGGCATTAAATGATAACTGCTGCCCAGTGTAAGCTGTTGAAGAGAGCTACGACATCTGCATAAGGTTTGAATGGCCTAGTGGAAAGTCTGTGGTATAAATGCCCTTCAGACTGGTTATTTGCCCATTTTAATTTATAGCCCCTTTAGAAATCTTGGTTCCATCTGAAAAGGGCTCCTGCAGTAAGACAAAAGGGCTAAATTAAAGTTCCCCAAATAATGATATGCTTCCTGCCTGCTTCTGTTTAAAGTAAAGTTGAGCATCATATTAAATGAACTTATTTATCTCATTATTGAGTTCACTGGTAACAATACACCTATATAATATAGATAGTTCACACTGATAACTTTTCAGATACATCAGATTAATATGAATTGCACATATAAAATAGCAAGTAAATAAGTAAATACTGGGTGGAATATCTTAAATTGGCTCCTACAATTGAGCTGTAATGAACATTTGTCCAAGTGTCAATTCATTTGGAAATCTCCCCTCCTTGTGATAACATAGGCTCATGTTATGTGGGATTTTACAATTTCTTTTTATGCATTTATTGACATAATTAATCATAGACACTAACAATCTCTGCGATAGTGCATTTTATAGCACAGAGTGCAGATTATATACTAGCCCAGAGGGTTACTGGAGATGATATCAGGCTGCACCGTCAAAGATTTAAGGGACCATCAGACAAACAGCACCATTCACTAACCACCTAATCTAGATGTTACGGGGTTGAGTGTGTGAGCGTGAGTAAGGCAGCGGGGTTGTTAAGAGGGCACCTTCCTTCACCGATCTTATTTTGACTTAGGCCAGCGAAACCTCAAGGAGACACAGCTGTGTGTCCCTGCATCCTGGAGCCACTCCCCTCCATATCCACTCTCAGCACTGCTGCTAAACCCTGAGTGCCGCATAACCTCTACATGCCCAGTACATGTGCATTAATAGAAGAGAGAGACGTGTGTGCGCCTGTGTGTGTGCGTGTGTGTGTGTGTGCACACACATGTGGGTGAGGGGCAGCTCAATCGGATCAGATACAAGTCAACTGTTCCTTTAAGCCTATCAAGCACCCTTATCAAGTCTGTGTTAATAGCTTCACATTCACTCCTCTCTGCAGCCCTCAGTCATGTCACTCTAGGTTTTGCCCACTAGAAGAAGCTTATATTCCTAGATTACAAACCCAATAGTAAGAAGTGCAAAGATCAGAGCCATAGTGCCCTGATAATAGATCTAACAAAGCATCCCTGTGACCTTGGAATGATAATGCGTGATAGAAAAGTGCTAGAATAGAAAATCAAAGCTGAGGAGACAGGCAGAAAGGATCTTTACTTCAAAACAGCAGCACATTAGAGAGAGGTGGAGGGGATTCAGGGGGGATGAGGGGCATGTGAAGTATTTCTTGAAGAGACTAATTTTCAGTTTACCACAGAAGGTATAGAGTGGAAGAAGCAGTGCTGGAAATCCTAGAAGTCTGCTGTCAGAGACCAAGCTGATTTTGAGAATATAATTAGGCGGAGTGAGTGACTTTGAATATATATTTGTTTTTATCAGACCCTGATTGCACAGTGCATTATCAAGATTTCCACCTGGGTTTTTACACGTTGCATTCATGGCATTTAGACTCGGGATGTGTTGGGGTGGCAGCATGGCATCAGTGGCGCGTACAGAATTGGGTGTCAGAGGGGTGGCAGGGACACATTAAGGGATAGCTTTGCCACTGATGTTTTGAATAATATATCATTTGATATATAATTGACTCTATTTGAATGTATAATGTTTTGTTTTGATATGCATTCCTAAGAAGGCTGACTCGTTAAGTAAATCCACCTAATTTCATAAAAGAGTGCCCTTCAATGACACCGATGGGAAACAGTTTATCAGATTGAGTCTTCTCTGAAGTGCCCTTTTACACATTAAATGATGATCAACATTAATTAGGGCAATAGCAACAAGTCAGTTAAACCTTGGGATGAAAACTGCCTGACTATTTACAAGAAGTTATACAAACTACAACTGGAAATATAAGTATCTGACTTGCTGTGAACTGTAGAAGTCCTGCTAGACCAGCACAGGGTGCAAAGTCCATCTACTGAAAGCCTCTGCATTGATACTGTTTAAAAACATGTTATACAATTTCAGCTGGGAGTTTGTCTCCAAAAGGGTTGACTGTCATTTGTGTGATCAATTGTATTGACTGATACCACAATCTCATATTTATCATGATTTATTTACGGAAAGCGCAATAGCATTAAACAACACTGAATGAGGACGCAATCCCATAAAGCATATTAAACAGTCAGAATCAATAACCAGTTTGGGTACACACATGTGTGCGCGCGTGCGTGTGCGTGTGCGTGTGCGTGTGTGTGTGTGTGCAGTGCATGTGTTCACTCTGCTACCTGTGTCTGACTTATGAACCCACTCTTGAGTTCACTGAAACTGGGAGAGGAGGAGGGTAAAGGTTGCTTGACCAAACCATGTAATGTTTCACTACACAACTGAACCAGAGCTTTGGTATCATCACGGCCAGGTCAATATGGACGTTAACAGTGTACAGTAGAGATAATAGATAACAGTAGTATAAACATCCCCTAACAAAGGTATGCATACATTTCAAAGAACATTTCAAATAACATCTAGTTATACATTATCTCATCTGAACAATGTTTGCCCTTCAGCATCGGCAAAACTATGGGGCTGCCTAACGTTAGCTAACGTTAGCATTAGCAAAGATGGTGCTGTCACAACAGCCAAGCTGGTTAACAGTAATGACAAGTTCACATTCAGCTACGACTTATTTGATGTCATAGTCATAACGTATTCCTTAAAGGGTCAATGTGTAGTATTTCTGCTTTCCTGAAGCATAATACGACTAATATCAGCATGGATTGCTGAATGGTAGTGAATGCAAAGTAACCAATGCTGCATCGGCTCCGGAGATTCCTGCATTCAAAAACAGCTGAGGTTGTGTTTTTGTTGTTTGTCTATTTTCATTTGTTGTTGTTATGCAATTGCTGAACGATAGAGTTCAGCGCTGAGGCAGAAATTATACATAGTCCCTTTGAGCTAGTGACAAGTTGCAGCATGAAAAATGGCCGTAGTTCCTCGATGGCATCGCTTTGATGCTCAGCTGTCTAATGCACAACTGTTGGACCTGTTCACCATATGGCTGCTGAGTGTAGCTGAGGGTAGCGGGTGGGGGAGGGGAGCGTTGAACTTCTGAACTTGACTTCAGAGTGGCAGCCGATGGCCAGCAGATATCTGGAAGTGGCATTATAAATCACTTTACTATGAAGTGACCTACTCATCGGGGCTGGCAGGTGCGGTGGCAAGACTTTTCACCCTAATAGCCCCGTCCCCACATTGCGCTGGTTGGAGAGGGTAGTTGGACAGGCTGTACTTTGAAAAAGGTCACAATTTTGATGCGGGAGGCCATTAGGGCTAGCATGGACAGTATAAGTATAAAAGCCATTTTTTTCTATTTTTAAAATTTGTTTGCCCTCTCACAATTCCCCAGAAATTAACATTTTAGGGCTTCAAAAAATCTTTCATATAGAGGAAGTCATTTTACACTGTGTGAAATGGCAGCTAGCTTGAAAATGTAACTAATCTTACTTATCTAGGTATGTTGGTGATTGGCTCATTTCCGTCATTTCCTCTATTTTCCGTTTTTCATCCCCCCCACTCTGTTCACCAGTCTCTCTCCTCCTCTCATAGTTTTGGTGCGTGCTTTCAGTATCGGGCTTAGCCAAGACCACCATTCTCATCGAGCCAACACCAATATCATCCCCTACAGTTATACACCATGAGCAATCATTGCTCTTAACCACACATCCCATCTTTCTGAATCAGCGCCCTCGCCTTCAGTGCCATTTTGGATCACCTCTAGCCACTCATCCATGCCCTGCCATCTGGTACGATCTGAACTGCCCTTACTTCTCAGAATGGCTTATTCTGTTCCCCATGGAATTGGCAATTTTGTGTGAGAGTAACCCAGCAACAATTGCTGGTGGGATGGTGGATGAATAGATGGTCTTATGTTTGCTGTATGACTGTAATTTAAAGCAGCATTGGCATGGGAATAACTACATCAAATTGCTCATCATTTTGACTCTGGCAATAACAGAGAATTTCATTTAAAATGCAGCAGTGTTCATAGAGAGCGGCTTGCTTGGTCATATTTGAAATTAATATCAATGCTGAGGTCTGCAATTTGTGAGAGCGGAGTGGTGAGTGGAGGATGAATCGAAGGTAAACCTAATTACAGTTTTATTGCTAAATTTGAGTTAAAATTTCATTCCCCATCCGCCAGCTCAGCAGGCAGGCCATAATGTGACCCAACCTTGTTCCTTCATATGCTTCTTACCCCATTTCTGTCCCCACCTTCTCCCCAAATGAAGGCAACATGGCTGACAACAAGAAGACCTCTGCTCATGGTATTAGCCCCAGGGGTTTAAAAGCATATACCAACCAGCTAGAAGTTCTCCAGCACTAATTCAACCTATTCCTGAGCCTGAGGAGGGCGCCTCACCTTTTCCTGTCCTCAATGTCGAGACCTTCTGCACATGGCTTACTCTAATCTTCTGGGACATGGTGAGAAGAGAATCATGTTCTTTTATCATGAGTTTTTAACGCCGTCCTGCCCCTGCTCAAGGATAAGCACAGAGCGATGCAGGTGAACAAAGCCATGGTGCCAAAGCCATCCTGTATTACAGATTACTGTATGTCACCGGCGGGCCACAGTTCCTTCACCTCCAAAGCAGTGTGTCAGACACGGTGCTAAGCAACCCAGGGGCATGCCAGAGGACATTACTGTCAACTTTCCTGTTCGCTGTCTACACCTCAGGCTTCAGATTAAACTCTGAGCATATGCCACCTTCAGAATTTCTCTGATCACGCCTCATTTGTGGGATGTATTAGTGAGGCCAAGGAGGAGCGTAGGAATCTGGTGGAGAGCTTTGCCATGTACTGTGAGAACCACCTGCAACTCAACATCAGTAGGAGCTGGTAGTGGATGTCCAAAGTAGCAAGAAGCCACTGACACCTGTCACCATCCAGAGAGAGGATGTGGATGTGGTGCAGTCCCACAAATTATTGGAGGTCCACATCAACAAAAGTTTGTACTGGTCTGACCACACGTATGCACTCTACAAGAATGGACAGAGTAGACTGTTCTTGAGGATGTATTCAACATGTGCAACAGACTATTGTACCAGTCCATAGTTGCCAGTGTGCTGTTGTTTGCCCGGGAAGCAACATCATGCTGGCCGGCTCAAGAAACCCGTTATAAAAGTGTAGTTCTGTCAGAAGGATGAGCCCGGATACACAGGAGATTCTGGAGGAGAAGAGGAAGTCCAAACATCAGTGTCTTCCACCTGCCTGCCCACCTTCACCTTATGGTAGCATTCCAGGCACAATTGAAGGAAAAAGGTCAAGGTGATTTACATAATTTTGTGCCACACAGTGGTTTGAATATGACTGGCTCAAGAAATTTACTTCATCTATATTTTTTGCCTTGTATCACTGTTGTGGAGGTGATATATTCAGGAATGTTGATTGCATGAATGAGCAAATATCACAGAGTTTGATATATCAATCAACTTTTATTGTCCATAGTACACACAATGCATTTCTTTTTTTTTCTTTTTTTTTACACAAAGTTCATTTTGATGAGACTTAATGTCACAACCAAGCTAACTGAGTTTTGAAATGAGAAATTCCATTACATTCTATATTAATACCTTTGGTTCATGTTGCCAAGATCACCCGCTGTGCATTGTGGCCTGCTTCTTTCAGTGAGTTTTTGTTAATAAACATTGGTCATAAATAACAACAGACGAGCATGCACATTCACACAGCCTCTGGAACACTTGACATTTATCAGGACACAGCAGTCACTTGGCTAAATGCCTTAGATTCAAAGGCAGTTCAATCAACCTCACGTACTAAATGCCTTTTCTAAACGTCCTGTATAATTTGGTGGTTCTTTGCACCAGAATAATAACAAAACATTACAATATCATTTTTCACAAGAGCCATTTATGACACAAAGATATACACTCAGTTGCCACACTTCATCAGGTACACCTCCCTGGTTATGACCCCCACCTCCCCAGCGTCAATGTGCCACTGAAAAAAATCCAACAAGACAGCGTGGACCTCTGTGTATCTTGTTGAATCCATGCCACGAAGAATTCAGGCTGTTCTGGAGGCAAACAGGGGTCCTACTTGGTACTAGATAGGTGCAGCTAATAAGGTTGCCACTGAGTGTAAATATTCAACAGATGACAAAAAATTGTGCTTTGCAAAGATTCTTTTTTAAAAGATATTTCATGAATGTTTCCATATTCACAGTTTTAAATGTATAGACCGGTTTCGTGTTTGTAAACATTAGGAGGTGCGCACACAACCCTGGGGCAGAAAAATGGCGTCCTCAGCGTCTCTGCCTGTCAGAAGCTAAAACTACATTTCACTTTTTCTGTGATCCGTCATAATTGCATTGAAGTGCATTCAATTATGTTCCTGAGGTTTACTACCTTGGTGTTATCATTTCACCTTCATCTTTGCAAAGATACTTTACACGGAATATGATCAGTATTGCATCCTTTCCAGTGAGACGATTATTGTTACATAACCAACTAATGACACTTTTAAAAAATGAGGTTTGGATAGATGAAAGTCAGAAATGAGGACACTTTGGCTCTGATTCAGAGTTGGCATGCTTTATGCGTCTATGCCTTCAGTCAATGCGAAAACTACATGAGGCAAGGTACTCGACTCGCCTGATTTGTGACACACCCTTTAAGAGTCCTAATTAAATTAAAGGCACTTACCTTTAATTTCCAGAAATTTAAAATTCTATACGCCTAAAGAAAAACATAACGTAGATCAAATAGGCATAAAAGCTGTACCATATTTCAAATGATATGATAGCCTTTTAATAGTTAGCATATTATATGGACTCAACCGACTCACAATTTTGCAATAAATCCCTGCACTAAGTGTGCATATCTCAACTGTGAATACGAGATGCACTTATTCACATATATGGCATTACACTTATGGACACTGCAGCTAATCTGGTAACCTATCTGGTCGCTTTAATGACCTGGCCATAGCTGATCACTTACATACAGTCTAATTTGCCAGTGCATCCAAAAATGGAAAATGAAAATGCTATTGTGGGATTGATTTACAAACATTTTAATATAGCTAACTGTATGCTTCCATACATGGGGGGTTGGGGAAATCCTGGGGTGTGTCACCTCTTAAAGCACTGCACTCAAAATGATTAGTACCACACACAGACCTTGGCTTTCCTCTGTCAATAAAAAACAAAGGACAGGTGATGCCCTTCACTGCATATTTCCTTGTGTGAATATACTGTATAGGACAAAGGACTTCATCTCTGTGTGTAATACATAATTGCTATTTATTTAATTTACAGATAATGTTTAATTTAAGATGAATTTAAGCTGGCAAGCAAGCTTTCATGTTGGGAAGCATGGATAAATAGACTTAAAAGTAAAATAACTAACACTAAGACAGCGAAAATTAGGAACATAAATGAACATAGTTACATAATTGTGCCGTAGGACACACACGGTGAGAAAACAGAGGAGCAAAGGATAATATTTGATTGTACTCTTGCTTTGGCAATTGTGTGTCCTGCCCCAGGTCTGAGTGCACTCCTGCTGTGATGTTGCACAGAAACCTGTCTATAGACCGTTGTCCTGAATACATAAAAAGAAGCAGTATGGAGACAAACCAAGTTTGCTGGATGGGTTTGTTTTTACTAGACAATTTGGCACTTGCCGGTGGCATCTGAAATTTGACACTATTGTATTACGTGTAAGGCAGCACTTTCAAATGAAATAAGATCTTAACGGACAACACCAGGGTTTAAATAAAGGTTTTTCTCCTCATCCTTCATGGCCAGCAATAACTTTACATACACCATAAATCTAACCCCTTTAGCTACAGTATGTCCATTTCTTTAATTTAAACCAAACTCTTTGCTCCCATTTCCCCCCAAATGCATCTAAAACACTCTCCAGAGGTTTGACTTTTTATTTGTTCCAAGCTACAATAACGATGTTACTCTTGCATTTCAGTTTTTTCTTGGAAATGATTTCTCCTTAGCTCTCCCTTCCCTGCAGCGACCTGGCCATCACTCCTCCCTCCCCACCACTGTCAGGACAACAGAGTCACTCACTTTATTGACCTGCAACTCATCTGTTCAACAAACGCTCCCCCCCGTATCCTCTATGTCCTCTGCACCCTAAATCTCATCACTCACTCCCATATGTTCCTCCTCTACTTACAATGATCATGCATCTGTCTTCTTCTTCTTCTTCTTCTTTATAAAACATGAGTACCCTAGATACATGTAGAGTACATCATGGCTTTGAGGCTTGCTTGCTAACAATCATGGGCAGGACGTTACATTATCCTCCTTACAGTGGCATCCTCGCTTCACAAAATTCTGGAATGCTGAGTATGGCTAGCAATTTTTTTTCCATAGCAGCTTCTATCTCAGCAAATAAAGAATAGCATAATGGAGAAACCATCAAAAGTGGAAATAGTCAATATTAGCGTTGGACGTAGTTAAAGGCCGTCATTTTACACCCCCATCAATTTTCACGTTAGACTGAAAGAGGGTGAGATCTGGAACCCCTTATTTGGGCCGAAAAATTACGTCACGCTTGAGAGGTCTATGTTAGCACCATGCTGTACAACACTGACAACCACAGGTATTTGCAGTGATGCAGTTCACATGCAAATATATACAGACGACTTCTGACGGTGTTTTAGATGCACTTTGCAACTGTAAAGTTAATGGAAGTAGGGAGCGAGCAGGTTAAGTATAACCCAGTAATAAAATACACTTGTTATTTCGCTGAAACAGTTAATTGTGTGGGTTAATGTAAGTAGTAGATGAACTTCAGAGATCAGAAAAAAATGATTATTTTTTTGAATACCTTTGAATAATCTCCAATGACAATACACCACAATTAAAAACCACATTGACGCTAATTTACAAAACAAGATCCTTTTGAATTGTATTCAGTCTTCCTCCTCTCAGTTAATTAAGGAAATTGCAAGTGTTCATGACAGTTTTACTACAACATTAAATGTCTGGCAGGCACCCTGAGCTGAGAATACAGATATGAACAACCTTCACAGCAATCTACATCTCCCCAAATACAGGTCAAACAAATATGAAACACAATAAAAGTCACTTGAGTCAAATTAAGTGACAGTTTAACCCCTAATAAATCCCTCCACTAATGTACACTTGATTTTTGTTAAAGAGAAAGCAACAGAATATGTCCCTTGTGATTTCTGAATTAGATTTTTATAGAGAAATTAACTATAAAAAATGTAAAAGCTAAAATTTTACATGAATATTTCAAAATGAAAAAAGTTGCTTCCAGCTTAGTCCAATAGGAGGAACCAATGGAGTTGTACAGCCCATACTGTAATTTCTTTACCTGCTTATTTATTTTTAGGGTCACAGGGGGCTAGAGCCTAGCATTCCCTTGACTTATTATGGTACAAGGATACTGCTCAAAAACTACTTTATGTCATGGTCAATAATTGTTTTCACAAACACTTCCAGGACCCACCTGGTGTCCCAGAGTTAGGCAGATGAGCTGCGAGTGTAGCTCTGGCAAGTCACATTGCTTGCACTACCTGCCTTAGTTATGTTTTAGCAGGAATATTACTCAGTTGAACTCCATTTATTATTGCCAACCTTCAATTTAACCTTTGGAAGTGATTCCAACATTTTTTTGTTTATCAAAATTAAGACCAAATATCACATAAACCTGATTGTTTCCTGTTGCATAATGGATGTTGCCCCCTCTCCCAATCCCTGGCTTCGCTCCTTATGCGTTTGTTTTGAAGAGTAAAAGGATAAGGACCAATAACAGCACCCGATAACAGCAAATATTCATTCAGATGAGGTAAGCTAACATGATATTGAAATTATACTGTTAGAATAGTTTTTTGTGCTGTAATGCAATCCAGCACATTTCCTGCAAAATCCCACGGGATGGCACACAATGTGAGATGCAGTGTCCAATTCCGGACACTCTTTGATGCAGTTTCCAGTCTTTTGGCACAAATTTTTAAAGAATTTATTATCGCTAATGTTTCTTTTTTTTTTTCAACAACATCCCCTTTTTTACTTCAGATTAGCTCACTAACGCTAATCAGCTTGCAGGTCGCTTGCCCTTTGAGCTCTTGCTCTGTCTGTTACAAGCGGCTCACGGCTGCGCCTTGTGTTTGAGCAGGAGAAAAACGTCATTGCTGCCTTATTCCAGAATATAGTCTGGAACACCATAGAAAAGCTTTTGGCGAAAGATAACATGGATCTACACTGTGACTTACTGTATGTTGCAATTGGCAAAAGTTGGCACAGTAGTGGTCAAAACCAGTGTTGCCAACTTGTTTCCAAGGAAAGCAACTATTGGCTGCTCAAAAAGTCGCTAGAAGTCGCCAGATGACATCATATGCTAATTTGCATATCAATATATAACCTACAATCTCCGCTCGCAGCGGAGGGAGGGGGGCTACACTGTGTGTGGGCGCTGTGATCATTAGACCCCTCTGGATGACGAGCAAGTAGAGCAAACCGGCATCAGCCGTACCAATTTATTGGCAAATGCTTTGGGATTCAACACTTTAACATTGTTCCCCATGGTCAGAAAAAGTCGCCCGATTTGTCGCTAGTCGCTTTTGAGAAATAAAATCACCAGGGGGTTCTGAAAAGTCGCTAATTCTAGTGACAAAATCACCAACTTGGCAACACTGGTCAAAACTAGGCAGTTGAAAAATCTAGCTGACATACTACAATGGATACAGCAGCACTGATAGATAGCTGGCTTCCTCCACCTGCTATGTCAAACACAACATTAGTTCTGGGACCTTTTCAAAAGTTTTGGCCATGAAAACTCTAGTTTACTTTGTATTATCTCTTTTACTAACAGTTGTGCCCGAAATTCATTAAGCATTATTACCTTCAAAATGATCTGTTGCTTGCTCTTTGCAGTGTACGAGGGTCAGACCAGGCAGCATTATGCTATTGCCACTTTTAGGCTTAGTGTGCAATTCTCGCTATATAGTTGTCACCATATCCAACCCCATCAGATTGACATCATATGAAAGTCATACTGACATTATACTTTATCTCCACTGAAACTGCTGATCCAGCATACAGGTGAAGTGAGCTATTACATTTGAGGCTTTTAAAGTTACATGTATTGATTTACTAGTCCTTAAGAGAGGTGTGTCTTCATCAATAGATGTAACTTTAAAAGCCTCAAATGTAATAGCACACTTCACCTG
>OMOV01113187.1:0-10331 GCA_900312565.1 Beryx splendens | reverse complement strand
TGCTGCGGTGTTCAGATAAGGCCCCTCGGAACCCTCCCTTTTGGCTTATAAGCCTCAATGGTCCAGGCTCCCTACAACCAGTAAACCAAAAAATCTTACGTAATGGTTTATCCCTTCTTAAATTATTTGAGTAAATATCTTTGAGCTGACATAATTCATACAGGGCCCGATTCAGGCTGCACAAAGTTATGCAGGTCTTATGTGGATTGAGATGTTTTGAGCAGTTGGTAAATTTGATGTGCATACTGAGGATTTTTAGCATGCCTTCGCCTGTGCATGGGTTTATCCAAAACCCTGGCTTCTTTTTCCGTCCCATTGGTCTGACGGAGTATCAGGCTGTGGACGTTTCACCGTTTCATGTATTGTAGCTGAGGTATTGTATTGCCTTTAAATACCATGTGTCTTTTCATTCAGTTTTGTTCAAGATGACTATGCACGAAGATTGAATTGGAAGTTAGTCATTGGGACATAAACTGTGTAAAAACATAACAAAATATTCTTTACACAATCTTTTGTAATTCTATTTTATTTTGTTTTATTCTATTTTTGAGTGTTTTTTTTTCAGAAATAAGGTTTATATCAAAAGACAAGTGGTTTCTACTCAACTTGCCACCCTTGCTCTTGTGTTCTCATTAGTGCTCTTAATTCTCATGAGTACAACTGATGGAACTGAGATCCTCATTGCGTTTGCAAAGCCCACAGCGTGACTCAGTATGTCCTCGATTGTGTATTTTTGCACCTCACCGTCCGGCCAATATTTGTATGTTCTTTGATGGCCGTTAAGAACTGCACCGCGCAGTGGGGAACAGAGGCCTAACAGATTCCTACAGCATCACCTGACACCACAGGATGCAAAACCTGTTGCTAGGATGGAAAGGGTCATATTACCTGGAGAGTAACATGGGAGGGATGACGGCTGTACAACGTGGCTCTGCAAAGCACATTTAAATGACTCCCTGGTAGCGCTGTTTTCTTTTTGGTGATCCCGTAGAAACTCAAGCACGTAAATGTTAGGACGCTTCTCGGTAGCCTGGTTATAGAGAGGCCTCAGTTTGCTTTACATATTATTCAGAGACCAACCAACAGTGTTACACACTCTAATTAATTCTCTTCTATCGTTTGCGACTAAAATTCATATCTTATTTGATGTCTTGGCTGTTTATTAGTATGCAGATTTTGAGTATGTAAGGAAAAGGGCCTCAAGTGTGCCTCTTGTAGGAGACTGCATACGCCTGCATGGAACTCCAGGGTTGGAATTGACGGAGTAGGCTGCGGGTTTAAAAATGTACCTAGAGGATTATTCTGGTCATTTTTTTAACCTGGGCCTTATTTTCTCAGTTTCTGCCATCGTGATGATTGATTGTTACAAGTTTTGCTTCAGTTTGTCGGTAGTGCTGCTCTCCAGTGCAACTCGAGGGCGGAAGAAAGCTCCAACCGTTGAATGCAAAAGATGAGATTAGACATCTTTAGTGTCCACTCACATGGAAATTTGTGTATGACTTCACAGACATACATACACTTAAAAACTTCCTCTGCCATGGGTTAAAATGCATGAGATACAGACAACGAATAAGTGGGCCTATGCTAGTAAACAGTTGGGATGAAAATGCTAAAATATTTAATACAACAATTAATACATAACTTAAACGGACATCATAGAGACAGCAGCAGTCACTAATATCCAATAAAAGGTGATTTGTTTAGTAAGATGACAGAGGATGGGATAAAAGATCTCTTAAAGATATTTCTCTCTGCTGTGGGCACCAAGGGAAACAACGGATGTGACGGGTCTTGAACTATTAATGTTGCTTTCCTCCTGGTTTGCGTGGTGTACAGCTCCACCAGCTGTCTTCTGTGTAATCTTGCTGGCTGTATTAACTATTTTTGCGAGCTTGCTTTCACTCCTAGCCCCTAAATTTCCCTACCAGCATGTGATGTTGCAGGAAATTACGCTTTCCACTAGACTAGTGTAAACCATCCCCAGGACTTCTTTGCTCACGTCAAAGCTATTTAATTTCCTTAGCAGGAACAGTCTTTGCATTGCATTCTTAAAAATGTAGTCTGAGCGTTCGTTAAAATTTAAACTGGCGTCCAAAATCATTCCTAAATATTTAAAGCTACCTACCATCGCTGCAGCTCGGCCCTCCGTTGTAATTGGCTGACACATTGGTTGCCCACCGCTGTTGCTGGCAGCGAGTTCCTTGGTCTCGTTAGCGTCTGTGAGCAAAGCACTTTCGCCATGTTAATAGATTGTTGATGTGCTTAGTGTAGGAACTCTCTAATTCATCATTACATTTAAACATTAAAGCCACCATCGCCATGTCATCTGCATACTTCAAAAGACAAAAGTTGCTTTCATAGAGCTGCATTTCATTTATATGCATAGAAAAAAGTGCAGGAGATGAAACGCAACCCTGGGGCACCCCAGTATTCAAAATGATTTCATCAGACGGGGAGCCTCGTACAGACTCTTTGAGGGCGGTCAGATAGAAAGTCTTTGATCCACAGCAAGGTGTCCGTTGGTGTCCAAGTTTAAAAAGTCGATTTAATAAAATGCCGGTCTTGATCGTATTAAAAGCTGAACTAAAATCAATAACTAAAATTCTGGCGTAAGCCTCAGGATGCTGGAGGTGTTTGGTAACCATGTGCAGATGTGTTCATGTGGCATCCTCAGTGCCTCTCCGTGCTTTATAGGCAAATAGGCGGTTATCTAGCTGACCATGGGGAGCTGCTAGGCGCCCCAGTATAACCCTTTCCATGCACTTGCATAAGATACCGGTAAGAGCAGTGGGTCTGAAGTCAGTACGTGAGGAGGGGTGACTCTTTTTAGGCACTGGAATGAGTGTGTATCTCTTCCATGAGGGTGGCACAACATGTTCATCAAGCAGACCCTGGAATAATCTTGTAAAAACACCTTTTAGTTGATAAGTGCACCCCGCAATGGCTCTGCCTCTGAGACCATCTGGGCCTGGGGCTTTGTGTGGTTTAGCGATTAAAACACATCTTTTCAACACAGTAACACTCCGACTGCAATTCCGTGGTTTTAAATAGCTGCGCTTGAACAATTATCACAACACTGCGCTTATAATAGTCAATTTGATACTTTTTTAGTGTCGCTCACACACTTCTTTGTTTACTTTACCGGCTGCCTGGAAGTATGAGCTTTCCTTGTTTCAGCTTGAAAGCGTTCTTTACGTGCTTTATTCATTGGAATGCCCGCATCCAAAATTATTTGTATTCTTGAATTTAAATGTACAACCATAAACAAACTACAGCAGATATTTCTCATTTTTCCTAAGTATGATTGACTTTTATTTTGCAACACTGGTGGATGTGTTGCTATTCTTACTGCTGTCACACTTGATGCCAGGTGGGAGATAACGGACCCCACAAAAAAGGCCACATAGCCATATCCTGATTGTAATTACCACTAGCATGTTGATGTGAACGGTTTTCCCAGTTATTATTATTATTTTTAAATTTTTTATTTAATTGTTTAACCCAGGATTTCTATGTGTCTTCAGGCAGTGATGAACACTCTGTCCATTGGGGCGTCCCTGCTGCTGCCTCCTCTGAGGGAGAGAACAGAGCTGCTCCACTCCCTCCTACCTCAGGGGCCAGAGAGCTGGGAGAACCTCTCCAAAGGACAGGTATATAGTGTACTTCTTTAAAGTGGATGCTAGTTTGCTTGCCTGAAATGCGGTTGATTGGTCATTCATTTAAAATCTAGCTGCACAAAAATATACCTTGCAGTTATGTAATTACTCTGGCAGACAGGCGCCTAAACAGAGGTGACTTTTGTTCTTTTGTTTTTGTTGTTCCGGTTGGGCGATATAGCAAAAGTTAGGCATGGCGAATTGAACTGAAATGTAGCTTTAAAATTTTTGCATTTTTACATTTTAATTTATAGTGCAAGTCCTCACACTCAATAAAAAAACTGATTTTTTTTTATTTGAGCATACTTTTTGTACATGTGCGCTTCCCAATTTCAATCTGTCTCTGTTTACCTACTGACAATGTGTTAGGCCCTGTTCAGACCTGGTATCAACATGCGTCTTGGGTGATCCAATCACAAGTGGACAGCTCTAAGTACAACTGTGAACGCACCCAAGACGCATTGAGGACGCATTGAGATCCGATCGCTCAGACCACATTCGGAGGTGGTCTGGGCCGCATGTGGCTGCATTCTTAAGTGTGTGTGTGTACTCAATGTGTCCTCAGACCACATTGAAGGACCGCCTACTCAACTGACGTCCTTTGCGTGATAACGAGGAATAAGAAGATGCTGATATTGTAGGGCTAAGATACAATTACTATGTTGTATATATTCTACTGTGGCCAGCTGCCCCGGTAAGATCATGACATGCCATGCTAAAAATATGTTCAAAATAACTGTATTTATGGCGGAAATGGTCTCACGTGGAAGGCTGTGCCGCTGCGCATCGGGGACTGTAGATGAAGTGTCTCACCTGGCCCTGTTCAGACCAGGTATTAACATGCGTCTTGGGTGATCCGATCACAAGTGGACAGCTCTAAGTACGTCAGTTCACACCTGGCATTAGAATGCGTCTCCACATGCGTCTCGAGTGACCGCTTGTGATCGGATCTCATTTCCCCGCTCTGTATGCAAATAAACACGTACGTAATGGCTGTGTGTAAAAATACAGTGGCCCGCTATGGCTTTTTTGTTTGGCATTTATTGCTATTACTGAATTATTATAGAAACATTATAGCTGCAATTATTATAGAAATTACTGACTTATTCTAGAAACAATAGGGATTACAGTTACTATATGAATGATTGAATGAGGCAGCAGTGTGCTTCTCTGTCCGCCACCAAACGTTGCTATTTGTCACTTTGATCATATTCTGTTCTCTAGGCAGAAATACATTTGATTAAAAAAAAAAAATAAATAAATAAAAAAAATCTGGCACATTTTCAGCAACGGTGCCTAGAAACACTTCATCTACAGTCCTCAAAGCGCAGCGGCACAGCCTTCCATGTGAGACCATTTCCGCCATAAATACAGTTATTTTGAACATATTTTTAGCATGGCATGTCATGATCTTACCGGGGCAGCCGCCACAGTAGAATGTATACAACATAGTAATAGTATCTTAGCCATACAATGTCAGCATCTTCTTATTGCCCGTTATTACGCAGAGGACGTCAGTTGAGTGGGCGGTCCTTCAATGTGGTCTGAGGACACACACACACACACACATAAGAATGTGGCCACATGCGGCAGACCACCTCCGAATGTGGTCTGAGCGATCGGATCTCAATACGTCCACAATGCGTCTCGGGTGCGTTCACACTTGTGCTTAGAGCTGTCCACTTGTGATCGGATCACCCAAGACGCATGTTAAGGTCTGAAGGTCTGAACAGGGCCTTAGTCAAGGTGGTAGTGGCTAACCAACCTAAATACCTAGATTTAGAACGGGCACAACGAATGTTTCCCATCTGCCATTTCTGTTTAATATGCAAGAGTTAATAAACATGAAATTTGTTTTTAATAGGCTAACAAAGTCAAGGTTTGCAGTGGAGCAATGAAAGAAATCATTTTAGGTTGCTAACAGATTTACTTGCTAATGGAGCTAAATACCAACATTTTAGACACGCTGTGCTGATATATCTTTAACGTTGGCTTAAGTTGTAACAGTTAACTAATGTTCCTCATTGGTCACAATGCCACTTTTTGCCACAGATGACGTGGTTAGACCTTGTGTTCAACATGCCTTTGGTCTCAATGAAAGTGAACCCATATATAATGGCGCTTGGGATGTTTTTTTAGGGTTTTAAAGTCAAGACAGGCTGGATTTTGTCAAGGCGGCTATCTATGTTTGTCGAGTGCTATGGGAAACCCTGAATGTCTTTCAATAGGACACATTTTAAAAGGGTAGAACACACTAAAACGTGTTTTTTTGGTCGGTATGTATGACTGTCTTGAGATGAAAAAACAATATTCCTGATCAAAATCTCAACATACAGTATAAGGGCGAATGTGGTTTTATTGATCGTTCCAGGCATTAAATGACAGTTCCAGCATTATTTGAGTTTTTAGCAAATTTTTTACGTTTTCCATCCCTTAAATATTAATTCTGACTGTTTTACTTCCATGCGTGACAATTAAATATATCTTAAAATCAGTTTTGCCATACCTCTCGGGCGCATTCACTCCCATTCAATTACAAACGTCACAGAAAACAACTCCTGAGACTTTGGTCGTTAAAAGGTAATCCCATCGCTGCGAATGAGAAGCCACCAACTGTGTTTTGCATCAGAACGCTAATATCAGTCAATAACATTTGGGAACACCGCGAGAACTGAGATGAGACAGAAAGGGGTCGCGTAACTTCTGCTGTCTGCTTGGAGGGAAGAGTTCATATTGAGAATTGGGTGCTCTGCAGGGTGACAGGGTGTGCTCGACTACACCACCAGGCCGCATTCTTTCCCGACTGAACGACTCAAAAAGGGATCGCCGGTGGCTCGACATGTCAGGCCGGCGTCTGGACACCAGTACTGCCAAGCATGCATGTTTGTAACCCGCATTTCTCTTGGGAGTGCTACGCTAATTACGTGGAAGTTGAGATGGGATTTGTTGCACATCGCCAACTTTGAGTAAATGACGATGCGGTTCCAAACCCTACTGAACATGTACTAACTCCGGACCCGGTGAGTTCACTGAAACTTTCAAACGATCTATGTTAGTTAACTGTAAGTGTTGGCTAGCTTTAGCTTGGCTTGCCAGTTGGTTAGCTGTAGCTACATATCTTCGGCCAAGGCCTCACAGTAGTAGTTGTGTGTCTAAGGTACCTGCAATTAGTTAACTTGGTAAAGATGACGACAGTGTCCCGTTTCACGATGGACTTCTCTATGTAACGCTATACCACCAGTGGTGTCAGGTGTTTTGACTCGGGTGTATCTGAGCTCATAATCTTGTAACCCTTATAGAGTATTAATTTAGATGTTGTTTGATTAGATGTTGAGCTATCTATTGGTGTGCATCACGTTATGTACTGAATGATGCTGTACACATTGGCATCATAATTACAGCGCATGACTATTTCTAGCCCCAAGTTCTGTAGGAGATTGTCTGCCAGACCGACGAGAATGAGCCTGTCAAACGAGAGATGGATTCTAAATCTCTCCAGTTGTCCTGCAGCAGCATTCCTCTTTGTAGGCTCACATCAAGCCCCCAAGAAGAAGTAAGTACCTCAGTTTATTACATCTTAAGTGACTTCGGTCATGTTTGATTACAACACACACACACGCACGCACGCACGCACACAAACACGCTGTACCATTAGATGTAGATATTTTACAGACAATGTGTTGGATTTTGTAGGTCCATTAGTTTATTGGGAAAGTAGGTAAGGTCAAGGAAAGGCTACACTTCAGAAACATGTATAGTGCTCTGTCACGTACGGCCAGTGCCTGGAAACGTAGCCTTAACAGGCGGTCACCGAATCACATCGACAAGTTAATCAAGCAACTAACTGTAGTTGATATATTTAGGCTACATAACTATAGCTTCAGCCTACAGTATGTGCTACTCGTGCGTCAGTAACAGAGGAACAGTACGACACATCAGACCAAGAAAGCACATGTTGTAGGCCTATACTGTTTTATGTAGCGGCTTTACCCACATCATATCAAAAACATAAGTCGTATCCAACATCCAGCTGTGGATAACTCAGAATGTTCCATCATATTTTAGATGATTGTCCCTATGAGTATGACAGTCCGGACTGGTAAAGTGGCCAGCATAAAGTTCTTTTTCAGTTGAATGGATGAACAAGATTCTGATTTACATAATCTGTTTATCTTTTGTTCTTAGATCTTCAAGCTATCCTAGTCACCTCTGGGAGATGCGGCCATGATTTGAATTCCGCTGAGGCCTGGGACGGCCCAGCCCCCTTAATTCTGGCCAGGACATCCCCAGATCTACGAACATACAAAGTTCATTGGGTCCATTTGCTATTTCTATCAGCCACCAACACCTATCTGACACATATCTGCCGTAATAAATGTAAGTGTTTTTGCACAGTTTGGTGCACAGTGGTTGGATTTTGCGCAATGGTTGGATAATTTGCTCTGATGATTCATTACTTATGTAATGAATAATGAGCTTCATAATTTGTGTAGGCCTATCAGTGTTATGTTTATGTAACAGAATGTTATCAGTGATAATTAGTGATACTCAGTGATAATTTAGGATGTATTGTGATATTGTACATATTGTTGTCCCACAATACTTGGAAGAAGAATTTATCCCATATACTCTCTTGATTTACACTAGACATCAGCGGCATGATTTATTCCGCCGCGTCATGGTGTGTGACAGAAGGTCTTGAATTAGTAATGGTCATGTTGGCTGTTGTAAAACTGTATGACACTTTACATTGAAAATATGCCTATTGTATATATTAGTTGACCATCACTAGGTTGCTGCTACTCTGTCATTCCTTTCCATTATCCTCGCACCATCTATGCATCTGATCTGAATGAATTTAGCAATAAAGACATGCTATTTTGTGTAAGATGGTTGTCATTTGTTGAAGTGAGTAGTTTGGTCCAAGCACTTAAGTGCTGGAACCCTATTATATTTTTTGTACTTATTGTACATTAGGATTATTCTTCTGTTTCTTTTTCCTCTGCTAAAAGTATATAGAGCTCATAAACTGTAAGACCCACTGAGGTCAACCTTGGCAGATGGGTTTGAAAGATTTTCTCATGGATTCCCTGGAGCGAGCCAAATCAAGTGGGCCTGGTGTAGTCCTTGTCACGCACCCTGCAGGCACGACTCAACACCAGATACTTAAATATGACTAAGTGATCAAAAGTTGGTGCTTTAATCGCCTTCCAAACTCACGCATGAGTCAGGCACCCCTACTCAAATGTCCCTGAACGTTGATTTACTGCTGAAAAAAGTGAGTATAGGGTTTCATCCCCCATAAAGTAATGAATAAAATTGTTAAAAGTCTAAAAATGATGGTTGTAAAGCCATGATGAAGTTGATTTATGGAAAACCCTTTGTTCTTTGTTCTTTCTTTTTCTTGCCAAGTTGATCCAATCGCCACAAAATGTTGCACACAGCATATTTGGACATGCTATTTTATTGCTGTTACACAGAATATTTATAGTCCTAATCATTTTACTGGGAAACAGAAATTTGACCATGAAGACGTGCCAACAGAAAGTGAGGACCTGCTGGTTTTCTACTCTGCCTGGTAGTTAATTACATTCACCTGGTTTAGTCAGGGGCTGAATTGAGACCTGGGACACCAGGTGACCACAATCAACTACCAAGTAAAATAGAAAACAGCAGGGGGGCTCCTGATGACCAGGATTGAGAACCACTGTGCTAGAGTAACTAAATGTCTTATACATGTTTCGGATGGGCCCAAAAGTGCATCAGTCCACATTTGTTCATGCTCTGTAGCACCACTATCAGGACAACCTAGCTATAGCACCTTTTTATGTCTCCTACAAAGTCGCCTCAATCTCCAATAATTACACATTATTTTACACTCATAGTTCAACTGCTTCCATCATCTTTGTATCACAGAATTTTGTTACTTGTAACTGTTTGGCTGTGACACACAAAAAAGTTGGCGTTGAGGACATGCAAACGCAGGGATGCGTCGTTCCTTAACACCTAAATGAGAAACCAAGTGTTTGTGAAGGGCTTAAAAGCATGTCAGATTGTTGTATTCGTCCAATTGCCCAACCCTAGTTCGTAGCTAGAATGTAGCGGTTATCCATAGCCTGTTGTCAATATCCCCATCTTGTCCTCTTTCCCTTATGAAGCGTCTGCAGTTGGACATGGTCCTGAATAGCCTCCAGGAGCAGAGCCATGTAGCCTCCCTGCTAGGCTACAGCTCTTTTGGGGAGCCTACGGCCCTGGGAGTCCCCCTGGCCCCCGCTGTGTCAGTCCGGCCACCCTCTTCAACCAGTCCTGCCGAGGCCTACGACCATCTCCACTTGGCAGAGGTGCTGCTCAGAACCCTCCTCCTCAGCATAGGATTCTACACGGTATGAAGAGGACCTTGTGTGTGTGTGTGTGTGTGGGGTGTGTGTGAGGCTATGGGCAATATAACTTTGGGGAGAATGTAATGCATTCATTGCCCTCTGACTCATTTTCGTTCCTGATTATAGGGCACGTTGGATGAAATTTTCACCGTTTTGATCTACATCCTTACCATTCAGTTAATGTGATGTCTCATACCGACCCATTCTGCTTATGTGTGTCTGTGCTCATGCAGGAACGGGCATTTGGGGAGCTGGAGAAAAATAGTGACAAGCAGCTGTCCAGTGAGAGCCAGAG
>OMOV01113185.1:0-10194 GCA_900312565.1 Beryx splendens | reverse complement strand
AAAGAGGAAGATGGGCTCCTTCCTTTCTGACCTATTTCCAATCTACATCATCTCTCCCGGATTGGCAGGCTCCGGATCCAAAGGATGCTGCCAGTCGTCTGCTACCTCCCACGGGTGTTCATGAGCCAGCTCCTCAGAGTGGAGTTCTGGTTCTCAAACAGTTTTTTTTTTTTTTTTTTTTTTGCCATTAATTACACTCTGTGCTTTTTCTCCAAATGTGTCTGCACATAAACCCAGGGCTGCAAAGTGCTCATCGGGGGCTCATTTGTCTTTGCAGTGCATGATTGCTTTCATGACGCTTCCATGCTGCGTCTTCATAACATTGGAAATCAAATCCCCTGACGAATTGGATAAACAAGCAATTTAGCGAACAGTAGTCGTTTCGTAGTTGCTTGTCGATTGCTTGAAGAAAAGTCTGACAGGTGCAGTGAGGGACTGGAAGGTGATTTGATTTCGTTTACGACCGTAAGCCTTGATGGCGCCGCGTCTTAGGGCTTGATTCTAATTCTGGTAGCGGTCCCTTCGTTAAATGATGGCGGTGCCTGAGACTCGGCACTGAGGGAATATCGGTGAGAAGCGGAAGAAAATGAGAGCGATGAGTACAAATCCAACTCTCTCCCCTTCCTCTCTCTTCTTCTCTCTCGTCAGAAATGAGCTGCTCCAGAGGTGACTAATTTGGCATAAAAAATAAAAACCTTAAAGGCTGCGGTAACACCTCTCGCCCAGTCGCCGAACGCTCCTCCTCATCAAGTTGTCTCTCACATCTCGTGGAATCCAACTCACGGTGGTAGGAAGCGAGAACAGCGGGGGGCGTTCTGTGGAGAGGAACCAGAGGAGGAAGAGAGGGAGAGGTGCTGGAGGTTAAACAGAGCGAGAGCGAGGGGCTTTGAAACGGGGAAACTGAACTCGCGTTCCACCGGGAGACAAAACTCTTCATAGATGTCAGTCTGGATGGCAGCTGTCTTAAATCCGGGGCGGCAACGGCGAAGGTTCACGCGGCGAAGAAGTGAGTCAAGCGAAGGGAAAACAAAACAATCACAAAGTTTTTCGGCAAAAATACAATTCTTCCTCACGCATGCTTACACTTTGGTGGCTGTTTTGGGGTTTAGAGGGAAGGAAGAAGACGTTTCCGCAGTGTGATTTTTGTTGTTGTCGTTGTCAAGCTACAGTCTCGCATGGAGACGCAATCATTACTGAGTTATGTACACATGTTGAGATACGCATGTTTGACCTGTTCCTATTCACTTGAACCTAAACTACTCAACATGTGCAGTGAGAAGCGTGGGCACCCAGACTTTCACTTGCTTTGTTCAAAACCTTTATCCTTCCCATAGGTGTGGGCAAAATTGGGCCATGGACTTTTCATGTGTAACTTTTTGTCTTTCTATACACCTTTGTACGCAGTTGTCCTACTAACATGTCGCAATTCCCGGCGCAGCGCAAAAGCAATCGCAGGTGCAACTGGTACCGCCAGCGCAAGGTATTTACTAAAGTAGGGCACGCAAATGAGCAGAGGCGCAGATAATTCACTAGAATTGCGACTGCGCTAATACCAGGGCCAAGCAATGGGCACAATAGTTCATTAGCGGTGGGGAAAAGCAGAGCAAATGTCTTTCCAGTGGAGCTGCCAAGTGTTGGTGGCAGAGAAAACCCCAAAGAGCTGCAGAGAAGAGACGTTTTACCTGGCGTAAAAAAGTCACTCTGGAAGGACGTACAGTGAATGCAGCTGGGCACCACAAGAGCAATTTAGTGGAGGTAAAAACGCTGGTATGATATGAGGAGGTGAAACAAAATGCTGACCATCAATAAAGCCAAAGAGGAGCCTTAACTCCCTTGGAGGAGCGAGTGCAAGAGAGTGAGACTGAGACGCAGCTGCCAGGTGTGGGAGGGATGGAGAGGGTGAAGGTACGGTTACATGTAGCTGGAGAAGCCGCGCACACACCTCTCCGCTGTGGTGACAGTTATATTACACACACGTTTCAGCTGCATTGTTTTCATCAAGGCAATGTCGCGGAGATATCGGCTCATAATAAGTGTCAGTAAATCCAGAGAAGAGCGTGCAACTTTTCTGTTTTTATATTTAGGTAAGAGTCTACATGCTGTCTGCCAATGAGGCTTAAGTTGTACATGTTTAAGTAAGCATACTCGTTTAAACCCTGCGATCTAATGACTGCGTGTGTAGATGACTGTGTCACTTTGATCTTAGACCGGCTCCTGAGACAGTTCCAGCAGAGCTATCCTGTCCGTAAAATGATAAGACATGCTTTTCCTAAGTCTTAAATCCTGTGCGCAATCAGCAGGTGTTAACGGCCACCGCCTCTTGAGAAATCACCTCCACTGCTAATTTCCATAAACGCCTCGCTTTATTTTGCGCCTCAGCGTTAGACACCCACAAATGCATATGCAGTTAGACCACACTGCAAAAAAACGGCGCACACAGATCAACCCATGATTTCAGGCGCAAATGCCCAGTGTGCTGTCTTAGTAGATCAGACAACAAGGTTTTAGCACCCGCAATGCGATTCGCGGCGGCGCAAACCTTTAGTAGATCCGGGCCTAAATCAGGCCCTTAATGAGCTTGTGGCAGTGAAGAAGAGGCTGCTTGACTCAGCTGCAGCTCCTGTTAGCACAAAGTCAGCAGACATCTGTCCTGAATTTCTTATTTCTTTAGAGGTAGACTGTGTCTGCCACTTCTCTGTTCTTTTTCTTGGGGAGCAAACGTGTAGCGCATCCATTCAGGACTGACTGTTGACTGGACTGGAATAGAATATAATTTTTTTTGGGAAAGGAATGAAAGGGAAAGAGAAAATACAGCTGGCTTCCTCACAGTGGGAAGCTAGTCATCAACAAAAATAATTAAACACAGGAATCTGTTATTGTTTAAATTTTCGGTTGGGCTGCTGGTTTAGTTTGCATTCATTTGCAATGATTGGCAGAACCCCTTTTATCTCAAATGAACCCGTCTCACATGCAGTACATCCCGCTTTAAGCCGGCCAGACAGGGGATCTTGCCCATGTAGTCGAATGCTGTCGGCGGCGCCATTTAAAGTCCTCTAATAAAGCCAGTGAATCTTTCACTTGTGTGTTTCATCCGTAATCTACTTGTAGCCCACTGTAAGCTTGAAAGGGAAGCGGTCTCAGAGGGCGATGTTGGCCTGCTTCCAGTCAGAACGCCAGTGTCAAAGGAGTTGGGCTTTGAATCGGCGAGGGGTCCATCATTAGGAGTAGCGAGCGAGGATGATTCCCAGGCAGGAAACAGTGTCTAATGGAATTGAGTGGTGACTGCGGCCCCACGGGAGATTATGCCACAGTCTTTCCGTAATGAGTGGCGTAATGGCACGATTACAGCAGCACTTAATGACTCAGAAATGGCCGCCGCCGTCTTCTCTCCTCTACTGGTATGCTCGCTCTTACCTCGTTAGCTCCAGCCTTTAATTATTGCACAATTTATAAGCACCTATCTGTTTCGGAGTCGGTTTTTCCTCTCTGCCTCTCTGTCTTTCTCCCATTCATGCATTCACACATGACTTACTGGTTTGCAACGAGAAAGTGTAGCTAGGTATGGATGACCTTTGACTAAAACTGTAATGAACAAGTAGCTGATCCAACGTGGAAATACTCCATTCACGCACATCATTTTTATTTTTTGCCACAAATCATGTAAACGGTGGGTAAAACCATGGTTCCCGGGCCAGTCTGCATGTCATCCATACACACATACAGTATATACATACAAACATATAAGGAGCCTTTCATTCAATGCAACATATCCATTTAAAGGAATTATTTTTTACCTAAAATTGATGGGACAGCCTCATTATAAAACTGTTGCTATCTCAATAATCAAAGTTTTTGAGGCACCTAATAACTTTTTATGCCATAATTAGTTTTACTTTCATGCCAGTGATCATTTTTTAAGATTAGATGTCACTCTTTTTTTTTTTGGGTAGCGTAAATACAGGTGTGTTATGACAGCTAAGATTAAACGCGCGTCGTCTTTTATACGTGGCGGCGGCTCTCGGGGGGAAATCCACTTGACACTGCCTAAGGATTCTGCTTGACACATCTAACAAGATCAGATGCTATGTCAAGCAAAGGTGCAATTTTCATTAACCTCCAGCGGTGCAGTGATTTGAATGTGCCAGCCGGCAATTAATTGATTGTGATTGATTGACAAAGCCGGAGCTTTCCCAACGAAAGTTGGGAGTGCGGAGACCATGGGTACACCCGGCACCTGCCCTTTCCCCTTGTTCCACGGCCCTCTCTCCCTCTCTCTCTCTCCCGTCCTCCGCTTCCAAATCTATTTGTAGGGAAGGGATAATGATTGGTACGAAGGCTCCGGCAGACGATATTCATCACACTGATAAGCTTCGTCAATGAGCTGAAATGTGGCGTGAAGTAGCTCATCAGATGGACCTGTTTGAGTTCTCCCTGGGCAGTCGCGCTTCTCTCATTGAGCCCCTCAATCAGAGGCAATTGAGTGGATGCATCGCATGCGACTTTCAAGGGGGACACAATGCCTAATATGATCCGATTTGCATTTTTCCCTTTATGAGACCAAACCAACCTATAAATAGAAAACCCCACATCCTGTTTTCTGATTCTGAAATAAGAGTAGAAAAGATTCCAGTCCCTTTATATTCCGTCTTTGTGCCCATCTAGACATTCGACGGCTCTAAAGGTTGTTGAGGAACCTGAGCTGACATTTGAATACACACCTTGCCTCTCAATTCTCTCCTGTAGCTCCTTTTCTAGGGCATTTTCACCGCACTTTATATTGAGCTCATGCACCTCCAACGCGGCACCTGATCGATATGTTATTGCAGCATTGTCAGGGACATATCTGCCATTTAGATTCCTGCCGGGCCGGTCTGACATTCTTCCCTCCTCTCCTCCTCCGCCTCCTCCTCCTCCTTGGCGGCGGCGTTTTTCACAAAATTGGAAAAATCTCTGGAGGTGACATCAGAGCCGTATTAATAAAGCTTCATCCCCTTAAAGGTTATCGCCGGTATCACCTGGACAAAGATTTGCAGCGGTGGCGAGAAAAGTGAGGGGGTGCTGCGGCGTCTCCTCAGGAATGAGAAAGTGAACGTAGCATTAAAAATCCTTTAATTTGTTAATTGCAACAAATGATTTCCCCAGCCAATTATCCAAACGACATGGTGAAACATTGCGAGACTTTCCCGAAAGTGCTCGGTATTGTGCCTCATGCATTGGTAATGGCAAAATGAGAAGCGCAAATTGCCTTTTTTCTTCCCTCTACGAGTTTTCAAATTGTTCTCGCCGTCTTCCCCATTTATCTTTTATGCCTTCTGAACCCCTGTTGTGGGGAAAAAATCATTCCTCAACAACCTTAGATCTGTCTATATAAGCAGGAAAGCAAACACAGTTGCATGCTGGGAGATATTACACGGGGATGTTCAACTTGCCGAGGTCTCGGAAACCCATAATAGCAAGTATGAATCTGACGCATTTACTCTATTTTTTGGCTCAGAGAATTTACTATTCTCTGAGCCATTTTTATACATTTCCACCGCATAAATCCAAGCTGACCAGATGAATCTAACACATTTACTCCTCTTATTCTCAATCAGGGAAGTTTATACTTCTATTACTATTCTGCACCGGAAGCGTTTGAGCTCGTATTATTGTCATTCTTACACGGTGAAAAAAAGCTTCCAAAAATGCTGAAAAGCGACAGCTCTGAAGGAGTTCGTGTTTCTCTTTATTCTGTCTTTTGAGATGCTCTCAACGACTAAGGTGAATATTTCTCTCTCTCCTCTCCTTCTCATTGTAGCCTTGGTGTCAAGGGCTCCAGCAGTCATGTGTTGTCAAGTCAAGCCTTTTGATCCATCTTCTATTTTTAAAACAAACAATTTCGAGACTCCGTTTCCTTGACATTCAGGTAGGGAGAGGAAGAAAACGCTCCTACTGCACCGATGAGAGGAACCGCAGCGTTGTTTGCACGCAGGCGGCTTTGCACAGTGAGATTGACAGTGCGTAGATTGGGGGAAACATGACTCACTTTTGATTGGCGTCATGACAAAACATTTGAAGGCTTTATCCCTCCCGCTGCTTCCCCAGAAAGCTCCGTGTGCCCTGTGTGGGCTGCCTCCTCTCCGCTGTGGGTCAAACTAATTCTGCATTATATTTGAGGAAATCACTGGTGAATTGGAGGTAGAGTGCTTGTAGCAGGAGATCAGGGGTGCGATCCTCAGGACCCAGGGTATCACCTGAATACAAAGGAGATTATGGCGTGGTGTAGCCTTAAATTTGAGGCTTTAGTGTTTGTCCCATTATTCCCTGATGGTGATAACCTCCGATCCGAGCGAACTTCAGCCTCTTTATCGAGAGCCCGGGAGATATTAATCTCTGCGATGTCTCGTTGGCGTTGTTGTTGCAAAGTAGCCTCTCTGCAAAGGCAAAATCTATAAATCTAAATGTAAACGAGCGGATTATCCCTTTGTTTTATGTTACTTCATGTCACGCTGTACATTTTTAGAATGACAAATGAAGCCGGAGGTGCTTCTGCTGTTAGGGTGTCTCTCGGAGGAATAGTTGAAAGCTTGCTGTCACGATGGTGTGAGAACGGTGGCCCACTTATTTCACACTGTAAGTGTTTGCGCATTTAAACCACCTTTTCACCATACTCCACTCTACGCCCCCAAATTTAATTTAAAGGCACTACAGAGTCTTTCTAGTTCGCCGTCTCTTAGAATATTCCATCTTGAACAAAACAAACAAAGCGACCTGAAAAACAACATGGCACAGTTCTGTTCCCCAAATACAGTTTTTTTTGTTTTCTGTTTTCATTCAGCATGAATTATGTATGGCATTTTAGGAGTGCTTAGCACTGTCTTACTCTAAGGTTGGAAAGTAAAACTTCCTAACAAGAAGCAGATGGTTAGGAAAAGCATGTACCTAATTATATTAAATCAACTTTGCACCTCCATGAGAAAAATGTGGAACCCAGGCAGCATGTAGCATTTCCAACACTACTCGCCCTCGGAGCTTGCTCTCTCTTTCTCTTGCTCTGTCTCTCTCCCTCTCTCTGCTCTGCCATCTGTAATGAGCTAAGCAATGGAGTGTAAGCAGCTTCTTAGATAATGAGGCACCATTCCCCGGGGAGTCGAGCTGGGCCCACAACTTTAATATACCATTTCTTCATCGTGAAAATGAAAGCGATCAGAAGCGGGAGACTGAGGAGAGAGATGCGCACTGCTCAAGTGTCAAGAGGAGCATCCCGTCTCTATTTGACTCTATAGCTGTTATACTGCAAACACACGATTTAGGGAAAAGACTTGATAGTGGGAACACTTATTGGTATTGCCCAACTGAGGGATGCAAACGCTACGTGAGTCTGCCAGATTCAGCCTGTTTAAAATTCAACTACTCCAAGAGCCTCCCAAACCGCAGAGCAGCAATTTTACATTATATAGCTTGTAATGACAGTGGTGTTTTTTTTTTTGTCTTCAACTTACAAATAGCACTGAACACATTCTGAAAGTCCCCAGCTGCAAAGCTATGTAGCTATGCTATAGGTTATTTCATGGTCGGAGATAGCAGCTTGGCAATCTACCTGAGCACTGGGATCCGAGGCCTCTCCGGCATTACTTGGAGGATATCTCCATAATGGCCTCATTATTCAACTGTGAGCCCGGGAACGCTCCGGCTGAAGTAATGAGCCCCTCACTAGTTGCTGAGTATCACCTTTTTGCAAGAGGTTGCATCGTGACTGTAAGCAGCGGTTAGGTATGTTGTAGCAGAAATGCAGTAAAGGTCATGATCTCTGTTTTTTTTTGTTTTTTTTTATCACAATAAAATCATGACTGGGGAGTATTCACGAACGATGGCTCAGTTCCCAGTCAGGAGCAGTAGATTGCAGAGTTAATGCATGGTAAATAATTCAGGTACTGTTTCGCCAATATGTGCAGTGGAAGTCTCGGAGACTCATTATGAAATGCCACTACATGTTTCTCTGCCTTACTCGACTGACCAGATTGCAGCCAGCGAGCCTGTGTGAAAAAAACAGAGCTCATGCACTAGAATATGCTCCCATCGCCCTTTATGCCGATTGATAAAACACAATGGAGGAAAGCCGCTGCTCTTGGGTGAAGGCTTCATTCGTCTAAAGTGCCAGCTTTTCAGAAAATAAGAAAAAGTGCCTTGTTTTCAGATGGACCACCGTGAAATTATACTGTGGGTTTCAAATGGGTTTCATGGGCTCCAGAGTCGGGGAACTTGCTCAGTGCATAAAGTTCCAATCCAGATAACAAATGAAGAACCCAAAAAAACGCAGAACATAAATGTGTGGTTGTTCCCTTCGACAAATGAAGAAGAGGTTCAATCTAAATGCATTGCATCTGGGCTGTGACCAACTAACCTGCATTACAGTGTAATTAACCATCATGCTTTTGTCTTTGTTCCTCTAGAGAACGTTGCGTGCCGCTCGCATGACAAGAGATCCTCGAGTCGCCTCGCATTACATCTTTCCCCCTTCTGTGCGACTTAAAGTGCCAGCGATTTACATAATCAGCCCTTGTGTAAGCATCCATTAGCACTCTCCCTCTGCGTGTGTCACCGTGTGTGAATGCGGAGGCCCGGCTGCAGCTCTCTCAGAGCTTGAGTTGTGTGAAAACCCAGGGTCCCCGCCTGCCACCTGTGTCCCGGCGTACAGCGGCAACGTGACGGATAGCGCCGCTGTCAAGCCCCGGGCCCCCTCTGAAAAGCCATGATAGATACCCTAACACAGACTCCTGCTTGTTGCGCCCAGGGGTACCACTGCAAACTTGGGGCAAGGAGTGAGGGGTGGGGGGGTTCCTAATTAGCCTGTCCTCGAAGCACCCGGCAACATGATGTGTGTGCTTACAAATGCGAGCTTACAGTCTGCAACCAGTTCTCAGAAGTACACGCCTACTGCTCAGGCGCTCAAAGACACGATCGTACGTGCTGTACACTGTTACCACATAGGCTGTGCTCACCTCCTTGCTGCTCCTACCTGATGTGTTTGGATGGCTGTTCATCCTAGGATGTAACCCGTATCCAATATCCATAATATGAACTGAGATGTTCAAAAGTCACGCCTGCGCAGAGGACATAGCAAAAGACGTCGCTTTTGAAATGTGTAACATTTCAGTTGCGGTACGTGCCTTCGATTTTTTCACCAACTTGAGGCGTCCATTGTTCTTTTCTTCTTGTCCTCCATGCCAACGCTGCTCAGTCAAGCTGCCGTGGCACCAACAGCATGACAATCATTTAAGATGAATGATGTAAGAGTCATTTATTGTCATGACAACACTGACAAATTCCAATTTCCATGTTGCGACAGGCAGGATCCGATTTTGTAGCACCTGCTCCAGATCAGAATTGACTAAATGTAACTCCGTGCAGCATTTTGTTGTTCACACTGATTAGAAAACATCCAATCTGTGTCACATGTGAGGGGAAAACATGAGAATTGGGACACTTTCAGCCGCAGTGTGTGAACACAGCCTCGAGACACCGGCACACACAAACACTCTTACCGAATGTGTGCTCAATCATGCATCTCTGGGCTGTCACGTACACTTAACCATGTAGCCCATCATTTATCAAAGATTAATCTCTCTTCCTTACAGTGTCAAGACCTGCACTTTGCCTTGCTTTATCGTCATTAAAGGGAAGAGATTGAAGAGTGCGGGCTGGGGATGAAAGAACGACAAAGAGGCGAAGAAACGTCCAAGCAAAATGTGAGGCAGGTGAAAACGAGTGAAAGAGAACATGGTGGAGAAAGACTGAAATACAAAAGGTAAAGACCGAGGAAAAAGAGTGAGAAGTTTCAGGAGAGATTTTAACACTGAGTTGCTCCAGCAATTCAGAGATCTGTGATGTGCAACGGTAGATGACAGCAAGGGAACGGAGGAGAAGACTGAAAAACTGATTGATCCAAGATGGAGGAGACGAACATGGCACATGGAGGGCAATGGCCAGAGGCTGAAATGAAGGAAGGCAGAAAAATAGGTGGTTGGGAATAAAGGAGAGGTGCGAAGAGATGGAGCTTCCCTGCTTTAATGAACCCTACGGCGGCCGGCTCCTCTCTCCATGCCTCTGCCTCTGCCCCTACCCTCTGCCCTCGCTGTCAAGACGGCGTCAGAGCCGCGCGGACCGGGCGAGAACGCTGGATGAACCGCCGCCTTGTAGACCAGGCAGAACCAC
>OMOV01113182.1:0-10174 GCA_900312565.1 Beryx splendens | reverse complement strand
AACATCCAAAACACACCTCTCACCCAGCTTCCAAGACAAGTACTCACACATAAGGGTGATGAGGGACACGTGCACACACACATGCACATGCACACGCACGCACACACACACACACACACACACACACACACACACACACACACACACACACACACACACATGCATTAATGTATGTTACATGAATAGGGTCTTTGTCTCTATTTTGATTTTTGTTTATGGGCACACATACTATCAACACGCACATACACACAATCCCGTAAATGGTGTGTGACTAAATAGCTAACATCTCATCTGTCTGTATTGTCTGTCTGCAGCCTGTTTATCAATCGCCTTGTCCTTGTACTGGTTGTACTCGCTCTAACTGTCAAATGGCTCAAGGCTCAGTTCTACTTATCCAAACTCCACATCAGTGCTGCTCAGTCTGAGCGCGCACTGACTTTCCCACTTGCAGTGTTTGATCTGGTATTTGGCCTCCAGCCATTATCATGATGACCTTGGCCTCAGAGCCAGTCACTTTACACAGGATTATGCAAAACCAGGCGACAGTAAGACAGGTTTCAAAAACCTTGAGCCTGGGAGCGAAGCATGTGAAATCAGGGAACAAAGTGAGGGATTAGGCCTGGTATGTAGAATATACTGTGAAAGATCTACCGTATGCACAATTTAGAGGAACATCTGATGGACAAAAGTGATTTACTGAAGTCTGTCATTTACTTTTCATGCTCTTTTTTGGCAATCTACCTCATCGTTGCGCAATAACATCATAGATTTTATGAAACTATTTATTTATTCATTTGGGTGATACAGTCCTGCAGTAGCTATGCCTTGTTTGAATGTTCCTTCGTAACTCCAACATAAAGCAAGAACAGCAAACAGGAGGAATCAGTTTCTGTCTCCGCCATACAGTAAACCTGATAGTAAATAGACAAGTCTGTGGATGGAAGATGGAAAAACTCAGATGCTCAGTTTATCAGGACAGTGAGCCAAAGCAAACAGAAATATGTACACTCTCCCACTGCACAAGGGCTTATCAGGGCCGATAGCTGCAGAAATTGACACAAGCTCCTTGCAGGTTTGTGTTTATGGAAACACTCTACAGCCAGGTGTGCTGAGATACCTCCTCCGCCTGCACCCGCCGGCCAAGCCTCCTCTCTCTCTTGTCTCGTTTATCAGGAATCTGAGAGAGGAGTCGGACTTCCTGAAAGACGGAGGCCTTGTTTTCAACTCGCGCCACTTCATTGTTGCTCCGCTCCGATCCGTGAGACACAACCGTGTGACTAAACATCTGCGGGGGTTATCAGGGAGATCACACTTCCATCCATCCATCCATCCACGGGAAAGATTGGCGGAAAGGTTGAGCCAGTAACTCTAGCGGGGGCGGCCTACTGGATCTGATATGACAAGACCAAGGGGCTTCTGGGGAAGCTGATCCCGGTGTCTGATTAACTGTCTCATAATCACAACAGACAGCACAAACTCTCTATCCTGGTTCAGATGTAGGTTTGACATTTTTTACTTTGTTTTTGGATGAAAAATCAAACTCCTGCAACATCGTTGCATAAGCAAAGAAAACTGGAAAGGAAGACCAAGTTCAGAAACTCTTAGAGGCTGATGGATGCTCTAAAAAAAGTCACACCAACACATTTTGACTTAGGTCAAGATCCGTCCCCTCCTGATTTAGCAAGGCAGATTGTTGTCTAGAAGAAGAAGAAGAAAAATGAATCACACACTGCAAAAAGAAGTTACAGCTGGGATTACTGGGAGTTTGATTGACGAGGGATTCACCAAAATACAGTGTGCTACAATTTTGACTTTCCAAATCAGTCATGGTCGATTTGCATGGGATTACAATCACCGTTGATCTCTGCAATTACAAATCACTGGACATCCCAGGTAAAATTAGTCCTGTGTGAATATTTCTCGAGACTAGCTGAATTTGTTCTTCCTTTCTTACTTCACTGTTATAAATTGAGCTGTAAGTGCCGATTCTCTCCAGGGAGATGAAACTGATAATAACTAGAGACCATCTTGCAATGGGATCACACCAGCAGCAATGCCCACGACTTCAAACGAATGTGGACCAGGGGCGTAAAGTTGAGGGGCCCTACTTCCAGCCCCCTCGCTTGGGCCACACCCATCTTCGAACTCAGACTTCATTGTGATGTGAACACCTCTAAAGTTTCGTGACTGCATTCTGCACGGTTGTGACGCTATAGCATTGACAAAATCTGTCCACAGATATAAACGACACACACACAGACTCACAAAGTGAAAACAATACCAGCCACACGCTGTCGCGGCTGGTAAATATACTCTATGTCCAACTGATATAGTGTTAGATTGATTACAGTTCACACATACAGGACAGGCAGGGGGGAGGAAGAGCTATGTTTATGTGACCAGGCTGATAGGGGCTTTGATACCTTGAATTACCGATTACGCCACCTAGGGAATTGCACCCCAGGAAATAATGTTCTATGCAATACTCCTTTTCTATGAAATGTGCACAGGTAAATTTGTAATGAAACGGGGACATGGTTTCAAGCTCACAAAAAAGTTTTTTTATTAAATGTTAGCCTGTGAATGAGGGACGCCGAAAGCTGCTATGGGAAAATAGTTTAACAACTTTATTTGTAACTACAACATAAAAATATTCTGTCTTTTATTAAGAGTGTTTAAAATGGGTAAACTACAAAAATAGACATTTTCTTATATAAAATGAGGATTTGCGTACCCAAGGAGAGTGGAGAATTGAGGGAGGAGGCCGATGACAGGGGAAGACTTGCTAACAGGACAAGGCCAACGATGTATCACACCGCACGTGTTTGTGTCCAGGTCACACACACACTGCAAAAGGTGAGCAAAAGGTGTTTAGTGCAAATTTAACCCTATAGCATACAAGTGATTCAGGGATTCATGAAACTCAGGTGTTTCTGATGCTACCCATTGGCTGATACTTAGCCCATTGACTTCCCTGATTACCCTTTATGTAAAGGGGCGTGTCACACAAACAGACAGGGATCTACCTGTGCACTCTACCTGTCACAATCAAAAACCCCACAGGCCTGCAGAGAGACTCTACTCATATTTCAAATTTACATCTGAACATTGTGGGCTGGACAGTGGACTTTCTTACTCCCAGGTTACAGTGTTGGGTGCCTCTCAGACTGGCTCTTTCCATCTATAAACTTCTTTCTCCACTCTCTACATTACAGCCTATACATATCATCCTATATATGTTGATAGATAGTGTATCGAGTTTGCAGATGATTCTGTCATTCTTAAGGGTGCGTTCACACCAAGTATGTTTTGAGAGGCTTATTTGAAGTCGAGTTTTTCCAGGTTGTGAGAACAATGCCATTTGACCACGGTTGTCACCAAATAGCATCCCCAAGATGCTAAGAGAACTGCGGTGGGGTTCGTCAGCCAACTGCAGGAAACAACCTCAAAATGCAAGGGTTTGTGGGGATGAGGAGGCGGATGTTGGCATCTGATAGCCAGCAGTTCTTCATGCTTGGAAAGCCTGACATAACAGAATGATGTGAGAGCGACCTGTAAATTACAGCAAAGAAAGAATGTGAAAGAAATCCAAAGAAAGAAAACGCTGACAAGTCCATCCTGCTAAGCTGAAGTTACAGGGACTGGAGTCAGATTTGTTTTGACTCCCCCCATCGCCAAAATCTCCAACCTGGTGGGATGACAGGTTACCAAAATAAAAACATTTATTTTACCAACAGAAATTGAACTCTTAATGTGTGTGGTAAACTGATTACCGTGTTTTATCCTTTTGTAATGTAGCCTGGTTTGGCAACTTAGGCAATACAAATAGCCTGGGGAGTGAAAATAGATAGGTTACTGGTGTGAGCGCGGCTTTAGACAGTAAACAACCAGGGACTCGTTTACCGCCACTGCAGTTAGATTGCTTAATTTGCCCATGGCTATCTCATGCCAGTACAGGAACTTTGTATTTCGCACTTCTGAGTGATGTTTTATTGCACTATATAAAGCTACTGACTCCACGCTGGCCTTACCATCTCATCATTGTGTGGTGTGTGTTGTGGAGGATATGTGCTGTAATTGTTTTATGGTGTATTTATTAGTATTATGATGTGTTTTATTGTGTGTTTTAACTGTAAACCATGTCTGCTAACCAAATTTCAAGTCAGAACTGAAATGAAATTTTTTTTTTTGACAGTGCTCAGTGATGTACTGGTAAATTTGAAGGAAAAAAAAGGGTAAAAACCTTTTTGAAACACAAATCAAAAAATTAATTTAAAATTAAATTAACCTCATACACTTACGGTACTTAAAATTATGATGTATGTTATCAGTTTATCCCATAGAGATTTGTGTTAGGAAAAGTGCTGTGTCAGGGAATATAGTGTAAGGATACTGTGAATGGAAAATGAGTGGATAGCTGAAGCCAGTCAAAGGTTAGCACTCTGGTTACTCAAGCAGCCTCTGGTAAGAGCATGTTAATGCTTCAAACAGACATAAACAGTTACCATTTAAGCTAAACACATTTGGAATGTCTTGAGTGGGGCTAAGTCTAAGCTTTCACTGTCTGAAAGAGAGAGAGACTTAGGCATCATTCAACGGTTGATTCCTGATGGAAAGACGACTGGTTGGTTGGCCCTCTAGAGCAGGGCTATTCAACTATATTGTTCAAGGGGCCACATTGTCAGAAAGCTAAGGGCCCGGGGGCCGGACATTTCCCTGGGCTATTATTCTCATTATGTATGTACACTTGACACAACGCACCACCATATTTTCAAAACTTTTATTTTGCTACATTGCAAAATTAGCCTAATCATAAATTTAAAAAGAAAATAAATAGGCATTCTATAAGTAATTGGTGCTTAATTTAATTTTATTTATTTTTTTATTTTTCTTTATTTATTTACACATATTTCTCAGTCCAGTCGCTGTTGAATTGACGATTTTTGGCATCAACTTTTCTTTTCTTCAGCATTGATAGTGACATTGATGATGTCATACGATAATTTGCATATCAATATATAATGCTGCACTTGTTATGCACGATGCGGATATTTCCCTCACTGTCACCGTGTTAAGGTTTTCTCTTAATGATATCTTTAACGTTTCTCAACACAAAAACATTAAAGTGTCCTTGATAACTCAACAATATGATAGGTAAATGTTACGACCGTCAGTTTTAATTATTTCTCCTTCGATTCTGAGAAATAATGTTTTTTATGTCAGTTTTGGAATAGGGGAGCCAATACACTACCCATAATCCTCAGCCACTGTTGCTATGGAGACGAAGACAGTCCGGGACTGGACGAGAAAACCTCAGAGTGTTTTGCGTTACAAAATCCCGCACTGTAATCACATAATCTATTCCAAAATGATTCAGTATCTCAAAGTGAACTGATTTAAAGTGCTGAATGCTTTGTATAGTCTCACACATGCAGGGTGGGTGGAGCCTAATTGCCCAGAAGTATTTTGCTCACTGTCAATTCCCATTTTAAGGTTTTCTTTTAATGATATCTTCACACAAAAACACGAAAGTGTCCTTGAGCACTCAACAATACGATAGGTTAATGTTATGGCGGCGGAATTTGGACTAGGTTATTGGGCCAATGTCATGTAAGTTACTGGCCTACGTCTTGCTCTATTGCTTCACCTCAGCCTCTTCATCACCTGTTCCTGCTTACGTAAACCTCTTCAGTTTGGATCATGGGTTTTCTCCGACTCCTGTTACATAATGGCTGGCCTTCGTGGCGGCTCCATTTGCGTAGGTACACTCAAGCGTGTTTGCAGTGCCGGGTGTTTGATACGATAGTGAGGCATGATTAACCGTGACACGGAGAGGCACTTTTGTTGGTTTTCCAGAGTTTAAACAAAAAGCTCTCTCTGTCACGAGAGAGTGTTGTGAGTGAAACGGGAAGAAGGCTTTTTTTGCTTTGCCCCGTGTACACAGGACACACCTGTAAATGGGAACATGCTGTATTTGTGTAAATACAGGTTGCTTGGCCTCCTTGACTGGAATTGAACTAAATAGAACTGAGCTGAGCTGGACTGAACTGAATTGAAAGAAACTGAACTCAACTCAACTCAACTCAACTGAACTGACATAAATTGAACTGAACTGAGCTGAACCGCACCGCACCGAACTGAGAGTCTAGACAGCTGCTAAAATTACATTCAGTAGGTTCGACCATTTAAATATAGAATGCTAATTTGGTCCGCTGCCACTTCTCTCAATGTGAACTGTTTGAGACCGAAAGAATGAGGCTGAACTGGAAAAAGAGAAAGAGGTGATTTGGGTGAAGCGAAGCACAGAGGGGAAATGAGCAGTTTTCAAAGAGACTGGCGCCAAAGTTGGACCATGCTGCTGTCTGATGGAAGCTTACTGAGAGAAAGGCACATGTAGACACTGGTGTACATGCCTTTCTGTTATGAGTCAGCAGACACACCCACATCACATGAGTCAGGCGATTACTACAACATAGTAATATTCCTTCTGCAGGCAGCCCAACTGCAGCTGAGCACAGCAGCGTCACAATACGCCCTATCAGGACGATTGCTACATGGAGGGAACTATGTGAATGTAACAACACATGGCAATTGAAGTTACTGCCCTCGGCATTCCTCAGATAACACTGGGTGCAAAGGACGGGTCAGCAACAGCATCACGAGTAGGTGGAGGGATCATGTGTGGAAATGAAGCCGGGGGGTAGTAGCAGTTCTTACTGCTTAAAAGAGTCCTCTAGTCCAGTGACTCTCAACCTTTTTTATATATATCGACACCAAATTTAGTCCACATTAGGGCCACAGACTCCCAATTGATAAGATTTAGTCTCTCTGACCCAAATCTGAGAATATTGTTATTGTTACACATGATTTTGTCCAGAATTCCATGACAATCTGTATTGTAGTAAGAGAGCTAACAGTGCAGCTATGATCAAAATAGTAATTCTTCTACATTCTCTTCTTGTAAATGAAATAATGCTGAAGTTTAACTATTCATCAATTTTCTGGGGGACCCCCTGGAACCCCCTCAAGGACCCCTGGTGGTCCCCGGACCCCACATTTAGAACCGCTGCTCTAGTCTGTCTGGCGAATCGAGGGGTTTCTTATCTTCAAAGAGAGGTAATTAGGAAACAAGTGGTGTGCCAGTGCTAAAGTTAATTTGTCATCGGCTCCAATAGCAGCGACAAGTCGGTGGGATAACCCAGAGAAAAGTTAATTATCTGCAACATTTTCATATAAATGTCTGTTTTTCCTTCTCTCTATTTCCTAAACAAATTTTGAAAAGATTATTTTTGGGCATTTTTGCCTTTATTGGACAGATCAAAGTCACAGGTCAAAGGTCCTGGGCCAGATTTGAACCCAGGACGTTGTGTTTACATGCTACACGCCTTTAGACCACACTTTGCGACTAATTATTTAAGCACAAAGTCAGCGAAACTGCCTAAACTGCAGAAATGCTTTTTTTCACTCTGGAGAAAGCCGTCTTGTCACTTAACCTGTGAATGACACAAACAATGAAAAGTGACAAATGACCTGTACAATATTGGGTTCAACTGTCCCCACATTGGATGGTTTTAACAACCCCCTTTCAAGTAATGCCAAATTCGAATGCAACTTAGCTTCCCAAATTGTATCCTAAAAACGTGTGTGTTATTATAGAAAGATCTTGAAGTAATAAGCGGATGAAATAAATGTCTGTTTTGCTGCTCTCTATCTGATTGATATAATACAACAGTGATTCAACCCAGAGCCGATTCATCGAACGTGTATCCAGATGCTGTTCTAAACACCTGGTGCCTTTCCTGGGAAAAATCCTCTGTCACACAGGGAAGTGACGTGTTTTGCATTTCCAGTTTGTTTGGAATGAACAGAAGAAGAGCTGGGTATCCACCTACAGAAACTCAAACAAGGAAAAACACGTCACAGTACCGCCTACACACCCAAAATCAAATTGCCCTTTGGTGATTAATAAAGTTGTGTTGTTATTGTACTGTATTGACTGACAGGTGATCTCTGGGAATTGCAGTGCAAAAATGCCGCAGCAATGAGCGCGTAGGATCAAAGACAGAGGCAAAATCTAAACAAAACATGAGGATTACCACTTTGCAAAGCAAAGGTGTGTGACGCTCTCCTGGGGTCAATGACCTTAACGCAGCAGACGTGAACTTGACTGGCATCAGTGACCTTAATTTAATATTTGTTCAGTGGTTTTCTGGCATAATCATCAGGCCTTCATTACGAGAGATGACAGCGGCTGGAGACTGACAGCTGTGTGTTGCTGAGGTGGCTGCTGCTGGGTGGAGTTTCATGCCATTCAACTTTATCTTTCAAACCGCAGCCACAACGCTTTAGTCTCGCCATGAATGGACATGCCAGTGTGTGTTGTGGCAAGACTAATAACCAGCTTAAAGGCAGCACTGCTTGGGCCGCCGCTTTGTGTGTGTGTGTTTAGGCACATCTAAGGCTAGTTTAATTCCAAAGTAAATGTGGCTTACATGGGAAGCTAAAGGCTGACTCACTTACTGGCACTGCTGTCCATTAGTAATCAGTCATTTGTGTAAACGTTTCTTTTCATATCACTGCTAAGCAGTCAAACTGCTTCTGTAGGCTTTTGCCCTTATATAATAGCATGTGAACTCCAAATGTGAACTCCTTTATCCTCTCTACAGTGTGAGATGCGGTTTGTTTTTGGATTTCTCTTGGATGACTTTTGTGTTAGCAGTAATTTCCTCTCCTTTGTATGCCATGCCAGCCTGAACTGAAGCTGAATTGCAGAAAATCATTGTCAAGCAGTCTCTTCCAGGCCACCCCTCAATGACCACAGTGAGCATTCAAGCATATTTAGCATCTCTATAATGTATAATAAAAATAAACATATTTTAATATTCGAATATACCCTCCAAAAATCATTAATTCACTTGCTCCTAACTACTTGGAATAGCTACTAGTTTATCTTTTGTCATTTGTTTACACTCCTCTTTACAACTCTTTACCACTCCTGCGCTTGGCTTTGTCTCAACGCCCTGCTTTTCTTTTCTCTAAGTTCTTTTCAGTGGAAATCCCCCAAGATAGATTGTTAAAGAGATTGTTTCCTGAAGCAAGGAATGCCGTGACAGGTTGAGTCTCGCCTCCCCGTCATCTGAGTTTCTCCTCTGGTATTTTGCACCTTACCGCATCTTAGCCAAACACTCACCCAACACAGGTAAAGAGATCAAGGTAATTCACTGTTTACAATTTAATGCTAACCCTCCACATATCTGCTGACATGAAACAGGAATGCACATGAATTGTTTTCATGTTCATATTGAGAGATATCTCATAATTAACAGCCCAGATCAAGAATCCAATCAGAATGTAAACAAATGACGAAACATAAAACAGTAGCCATTTTAAGATGGTAGGAACAAGTGAGTTAATGATTTTTGGAGGGTATATTTGAAAATGAGGGGATGCTTTTTTAAATTACTACATATATAACGACTAGGCTAGAGGAAGAGATACCTGAAAAAGTAGTGTGGCTGTATGCCAATTCAGTAACATTATACGTAGGGGTGAAAGTAGGCCGGTACGGTCCGGTACTCCATACCACTAAAAGATTCAGTGCTCCTACCAGGAAGAGGGGACATGCAGCAGCCTGCCAAAACCCACAGACAACCCGTCACCATCACATTTCCAACAAGAAAACACATCTGCTAACGTTAGGCATAACAACAACATAAACAACAGTTAGTTTTCTTATAAATTGCTTCTAAATTGTTCCAGTGTGTTTGTGCCCAACAGAGACCTGTGGGTTTTTAATCCGTGCTGGAGAACCCGCTGCCTTTCCACAACTGTTTAGTTACTGGCTAACGTCCACTAACATCAACTAACATCCACTAACATCCACTAACGTCCACTAACATCCACTAACGTCAACTGCTGCACAGGGGCGGCGGGTAGTGTAGGTTAGAGAAGGCTAAGCCTTTCCTAAATTTACTGCTGGATATTGTGCACCCTACACTGCATAAGTTACGGTTTTTAAAAAACTGTCCCGACTCCCAGTTGGAAACGGAAGTGAACAGCGGTCCACATTGTAAATAGCCTATATATTTTCAAGGTGCCAGCTCGCTTGGTTACGTGCTGCTTGGCAGACGGGAGCCCCGGTTCAAGCCCTCGTAGGTCCGTTCATTTTATTTAT
>OMOV01113178.1:0-17229 GCA_900312565.1 Beryx splendens | reverse complement strand
TACAATGTTAATATTTGGGTGGCCCGTCTAGGTAAATTAATTGCTTTGGATTCATTTCAGGTGCTGTGATGCATGAAGTTGACCGTTCTTGTCATTGAAGTTTTCAAACAATCAAGATTTCATGCTGCCAACCAAGTGTTGAAAGGGTGTCTGTGAACTAGAATGGCCAAAATTCATTACATCTATGATGCAGTGCATCTGTGCTCTTTTGTGGTGTGTCTGTGCCAACACAAACTGAATAGAGAGAGCAGCTTGAAACTTAGCCTCAATGATCAGATGGAGGTATTTAGTCAGCTACAAGCAGTTGCAATGCCTTTAGCTTAAACTAGATTGAGATACTGTAGTGCCTCACTAAACATCAATAACAATTTGTCAATAACCCTCCCTCCCACCTTCGTCAAATTGACAACCCATGAAACACTGCAAGCACCATCACTTACTCTCATAATAATATTAAAAAATAATATCCTTTAGGAAGATGGCAATGCTGTTAGATGTGCTTTCTCTTACTTTTCCAAACAGAAAAAGAAGTTGTTTTAGATACGTACACCATAGGCAACAGCTGAGAAGATTGCAGTTAAGCTGTCATTACTATTAATAGTTTTATTAGACCAAATCGACAGCACATGGTCTTGCATGTTCCTCAACCAAGAGTATCCTGACTATCTATTTCTGATTATTTACTAATTTCAATTCTAATTTTATACCATCCAAACTGTCTTCCACCTATAAATTTGCAGCCAAATTGTGTCTTTGACCACTTCCAGGAGTGGTTCAAGCAAAAAACCCAAAGCACCTTTGGTGCATATACTCCTGGATTTTTAAGTGGTTTTAATGTCTCTCAAATACAATCTAATCACCCAAGATGCATGTTAATGCCACGTGTAAGGGGGGTCTGTGTGTATGCGTGTGTGTGTGTGTACCTATGGCTGAGGGGATGTTGAGACTGCGGAGATTGGCTGCAGAGCGGTTGTTGATCTCACACTCAGTGTTCAGTCTGCCATCCCGGTTATTGGTGCCACTAGTCCTGGCACTTCTACTGTTGGTCAGGCTGTTCAAGTCTGTCCAGTTCCCACTGCGCTGTGGGTTTCTATACAGATACAGTGCAATGTGAGAACAAACAGAGACAACAGTGCATCAGAAGGTACTGCAGTTAAGATCAAGGATTAGTGTGCTTGCTGTAGGCGTTAAGAAAGTTTATTCCATTGCTTGGTGTTAACAACAAGTGGTTAATCGCAGTCTAAGGTCACTACCTCCACGTTCACAAGATGGTCATGCTGCATATTAATGGTGTTATTGTAGGCCCTCTGGTTGTTGCAAACCAACCTGATGTTAGTGATGGGCTGGCGGTTCTCCTGCTCAGAGTCAAACATGGTCTCAAACATAGAGCTGTCCTCCGTCTCCTCCTCCTCCTCGTCCTCCTCGTCATCCTCTTTCACATTCTCATTGACAGTGTCTACCATCATGTCAGAAGTCTGCTCATAGTACTGCACCAGTTCCCGCAGCTCATTCAGACGCTTGTGGACCTCCTTTAGCTTCCTGTAGGGAGAAAGGGAGAGCAGTACGGATGAAGAGCGACAACAATGAAAAGGCAAATTTGAGTAAACACAATAATCTGAATGAAATGAGACTGTATACCAGAGTTTAATAAAAAATAACAATAATGTGATACTTTGAGTCTCTTTTAACTTAAGCAAGTCCTCCAGTTGAAGGGCGACCGCTATAGTCATTACACCACCCTGCTGCCCAAATCCGATCTGCCTATTTAGTTGGTTGAAGCTTTGTGTTTGTGTGTACCTGAGTTTGTCTGTGGGGTTGGAGCTGTCCTGGTGCTGTGGTAGTGAGGGGTGGAAAGAGGTGGAGGCTGTGGCCCCATTAGAGCAGAGAGCAGAGGGACAATCTGATGATGCTCCCAGACCACGCTGTGTGGGCATGCCACGACCTGATGGGAACAATATGCAATTCATCAAGACTTGAGAGAAATACATGTCACAGAAAGGATTACAAAATTTCATTGCATCAGGAATATTCCTACATGAGTTGTTGTTGAGAGTCTGGTCTCTAAGTGAATGCAGCTCCTTCAGGATCTTGTCCATGGTCTGCTTCTTGTCCTGCAGTTCTTGGAGCTTGGTGAGCTTGGCAGTGGCAGCCGTTGCCCCAGTGTCTAGGCCGGTGTGCGGGCCAGAGGCAGAGTGGAGGAGGGGCCTGTGTTGAGGGGGACCAACAGGCTGGAGGGCCCTAGACCTGCACACCTCTCTGGAGAGGGAAAGGCTCTCTGCCTGACGACGGTTGTCTGGGACTGCCTTAGTCTGCAGGGCACAAATAATTGTTTGCTAAGAAGAGAACATGATTTTTGTCTTTGTTGTTACATTAAACAGATTTGCTACGCAAATGTGAATATGTCATCACTACATGGCAAGTGGAAACAGACACACAACCTCTATCAAAAGAAAAACAATTACCTTTATGTTTTACTTGTTGCAAAGAATTTGTGTTGCTATGAACTGCAATACATCAGCTAGTAGCCAGTTCAATGTAGGGAACATGGCTGGATGACATTGCAGTGTCTAGTGTACCTGAGAGTCATGCAGCTGGTTGTGGAACCTCTGGATCAAGTCGTTCAACTCCTCGTTCAGTTCTGATGTGATGCTCAGGCCAGACACGCTGCCTGTGGTTTCCGTGACAACTGGTGCAACACCACAAACCAAATTAAAATGAAAAACATTATTGTGGTTATTTTCTCCTATGATAGGGTTGAAACATGTAAGATAATGTATAGGGTTTTAAATAAATAAATAAAAATTGGGGGGGGGGTGTCGGGTTGATCGGGTTAGATGCAGAATTGGTTAACTGAGGTGGAACAGACTGAGCAGCACCGAGTTATTCTCTTCACCAGAGTTGGCGTATGAAGTTCACAATATACTTCACGTTCGTCTCGTAATTACTGAGTCATTAAATCAAAAAATGCTTGCAACCGCGGCCTTTTTTGAAGATGAACTACAAGATACATGGATGTATTGACAAGATAACTCTAGCGTGTGCGTGCTGTAGACTGTGCGGGTGCTGCACTGCCCTCACAGTTGAGTTCCGCCTTTTATTCTGTCAACATCACGTTATTAACTAACACTTAGAAAATCGATTTTTGATATTTGTGAATCGATTCAGAATCGTCCACGTCCGCATCGCGATGCATCTTAGAATCGAGAAATTTCCACACCTCTAGTCCCCATCATTGTGACTGCTCCAGTCATGTTGATTTATGTTGGTTGATTTATGTTGTTTTTTAACACAAAAATAAATAAATAATAATAATAATGTATTTAAAGTACCTCTAGCTGACTTATTTTTTAATAATTTAATTCAAGTGGTGGAAATATGAAAATCATAATGTACTGAACTGAAAATTGTGATGCATCGAGAAGCATTTTGTAATGAAAAGCCCTGTGGATTAAAATCTCATCAAAAGATTACCTTAAGATTCCTACCCTTAACAGTTTTACCTAATGACAAATTGTTCTCTGCAAGAAAATTAAGTTTAAAAAAATGAAAGCACCTGCACAACGTGCTGGTGAACGACTTTGCTCAACCCCACACACAACCACTGCTCTGTACTTGGCTGTGAACATGCCTGTGAGTGTGTCTCTTACCAGTATCATCAATGACAGCAATAGCCTGTTCTGCACTGTGCTGCATGGCTAGTAGTGCTGCCTGCCGGCCCTGCAGGGCCCGGAGCTGCTCCTGCTGCTCCAGCATCTTCTTCAGCAGTTCATGCTGCTTACGCAAGTTCTCCAATTCTTCTTTCTGATCACGTCGCACTGCCTCTGCCCTACCACCCTAGAAAATACACACCCACACACAATCACAAACATTGAATCTAAAACAGAAACAGCAATTCTGCACTGCGACTCAGCAGTCAAGGCAGGAGAAGTTTGTCAGGTACAGACAAAGCAAATAAGCCAAACCTCCTACCATGACAAAAGCAAAGGAAAGAAAATTTTGCATAGTTGAAATTGCCTTGCGTCAGTAATTTAAGACACCCAAGTACCACCTGATACCTATAATACTGGTCAGGTGTCATGCAACAGATAGTATGGGCAGTAAGGGCAGAGAGTAGCACATGTTCTCATTTGTTAACAGTCCACTACGACCATGTACACACACCGTGGCATTGGAGGCATCTGAAGAGCGCACCTCAATGTTGAGAGAAGTGCTTTCTGCCAACGAGCCTGAGCCCACTGCAGAGTCCAGGGTGCCCACATCATCCTCCTCGTTCTCCCGTGCCTGTGTAAACAGTAAGGAGGGACAGCCTGTGACTCAAAGATAGTAGTATAGGGGCAAGCAAGTTCTGTCCGCCAAGTGTTTACCATTGTTCAAGGGACAAAGTCAGTGACTGAAAATTATTTTGAAGAAGACATGCTGCCCCAAATGGGCTGTAGGAAGGGAATGGCTGTGTGTTAGTTGATGAATGTTGTGGGGATATCAGGAGCAGAAACTTGCCTCTGAATTGACCAGTTTGACCCATAAAATACATGTCTGGCAAACACTAGCATATATCTCAGGGATATGCTTCTATCAAGGCACAATAATAGCCAACAGAAAATAAAGCCACCCCACTGCAAATGAAAGTAGCATGCTATGTCCTAGTTTTTCCATCAAATGGAACATGACCTGACTGTTGAAGTGTTTCAGGACACAGAGAAAGACAGCCATTAAAAATACATGTGTGGCAAGCTGCCAAGGTAAAGCAACACAAACAGGCTCTACTTCAACTATGAATGCCTAAAACATGACTGTTACACATCACAGAACACTTTTGGCTGAAATTGTGTAGCTTAGTCTGCAAAAGAAAGACAAACCAGTAGAATAATACTGAAAGAAATAAACCTGAAGCTAGAGAAACAGACGACAGACTGACCAGCATTTTCTGCAGAAAGCGTAAATAGGACTTCTCCTGCTCCTTGAGGTGGTCGATGAGATGGGAGAGACGCTCCACATTGGCCGGAACATCATTCTTCTCCACCAGGTCATCCCTCATGGAGCTGGCCTTACTGATGTATTCGCGGATCTGCACCAGCTTACTCACCACCTGAGACCGCACAAAGAGAGGCGGGTGGTGTGAGGGTGTGACAGAGTGTCAGGTGTGTGAATGAAGAGAAGATAGAGCAAGAGCTAGGAAAAGGTGAGCGCGCATCTGTGGCGACAGCTCAGACTAGGCTAAACAAGGGCAGAAAGGGGGTTGGGCACCAAACCCACTGGGCACCAAGGGTGGCATATTTATAAATTGCCCTAAATACAGCCTAGCTGCAGCAGCTCTGGCTCTCCCTCACTTTCATCCTTGTTCTAGTTTCCCAGAGTAGTCCTGAGTGCACTGACGTTCAGACAATTCCATTTTCATATTAACAGGGGCTCAGACATGAAAGCAAATATAAAAAGAATGTCCTCTAAAGCAAGGTTATTATAATTAATCAAAATAACAATAAAACAAGGAGGAAAACATTAAATATGTTAAGTAATCTAAAATTATATCTGAAATTAAATATATCTATGATAGCTTTCAGTGTCTGCTCAATTGTCTCACAATATGCACAAGATTTTTCCTTTTTAACAACACATTTGACACATAAAATAGCTTGTACTGACTCATTCCTGTCAACTACCAAGAAAACTTTAAACTAAAACAAAATTGGAATGAAACTGTTTTTGAAAATTACAAATGAATATCAGCAATCCTCATCTGAACCTGAACTGAAAGGGAAATAAATACAAATCACAAAAAGATGATAATCCTGCTTAGCAAGTATGCAATTTGCATTTTCCTAAGCATTTGCTACTTAAGGTAAAGCAAGTATTTGGGCCAAAGTTCAGTCATGGCTCACAGACACATGAACTCAAAAATATGTTTTTAGTCACTCAGAAAAATCTTTTTTCATTAAAATAAAGCATTCACTGCGTGCACACACATGTAGCACCTCAAGCACTGTATAATTATCTTGCTGTTTGCTTTGTGAGCAAGACCTCCATTGTCCCACTCAACCCTTAGCTTACAATGCATCAAGTAGGTCATCAGGCATGAGACTAGAATAAGAACCGACATAAATCTCAGCACCAATCAAGCAAAATCTTACCTGGCTGCTGTCAATGCTAGGCTCTCCTCTCCCATATTCTCTGTGTGCCAGAGGCCCTCTCTCAATTCCACCATGGCCGAACCCAGAAGTTTCCTTGCTGGGAAATATAGGGGCCAATGTGTCCCTTAGCCCTGGGCTCTGCTTCTTAGCTTCCTTGGTGATAGCTGGGGTGGCTGGGGCAGAGGAGGAAGGAGGGAGCAGCTGCTTGCTTTTGTTAGTGTTTACATGCAGAGGTAGGAAGTTGAAGGGCTTCTTGTTCTCTCCAGCCAACTGCCGCTGGTTGTTGGCAGCTGTGACGCGGCCCTGGGAGTCACTGCCGATGCTCCTCTGAGGCAGAAAGAAGACAAAGATCAGACAAATCATCACTTCAAAATCGGTTCATCAGTCAAAACAAGTTAAAAAGTTTAAAGACTCACATTAATGTTGAGTTTTGAGTTCAATTATTTTTCTGATATAGGCCCGTATAGATTGTTCAATGAATGGTGCATGTTGTTAAGCTAAATAATTCAAAGTCACATCATCACACCTACAGCCCCACCTGGAAGACACAGCAGCCGACGATTTTGAGTGGCAATATCCCAAACACGGAAGTGCAAATGCCTTGTTTCTTTACCTTTGTTGAATCAACCGTATCACACAATGCCATATTTTAAAGGAAGGCAGCAAAACAACATGCATCGAATTTAGTAGATCCACAGACGAACATGAAACCAATACCAAACACCACTCTGCTCTGATATTTTTCTTTTCCTAAATATGGGTTTCAGGATTTTCTAAGTCAAAATTGTGTCATGATTCCTTAGCCTGACATCGCCAGACCAATTCGCAAATGCAAATGAGTCTGGAAACTCTCAGTTCAATTTCGATTTCCTGAGGGCGTTATCAACGGGCGCAGACCAAGGAGGCGCAGACCAAAATGCCTCTGGACTCAATTGGATAGACCTAAACCAATCAGAGCAATGAAACGTGTGACGTAGCACTCAGCGAGCTGAGCTGAGCTGGTGCTCCTCTGTCAGTCATCATATCAAACCCGCCCCATATTAGATAAACGGTTGTGATTGGCCCGACCGTTTTCAGGTCGGATGGAAATCTGTCTTAACGGGAGGGGGACCAGCTGCATCTGCCAGAGCAAATAAAACATGAGCTCACAGATTCGTCAGGTTCCCAGGCTAATGATTCCTAGTACTGTGATTTTGAAAACTACAACTGTTAGGGAATGACACTCTGAATGACACTCTGTTGGCTCCATGCCTTAGCCAGTAGTAATCTGTATCTCTGCAGAGGGTAATCAAGCTGTCGAAAACATTAGGGATGACAACACGCCACACTTCAGCTATTCTTGTATGAACCACAATACACTATTGAAGAGATTTTGCAAAGCAGGTGACCATGAGGAGGATTACAGATTACCGCTTTCTAAATTAGCTACTGTGCTAGCAAAGAATGTTTTTCTCTCCTCTCCTGCCACAGTTGGCCATGCCCCTCTTTTTGTTTAATTAGTCGCACCCTGATATAATGATACTGACATTTCTCTGACATGTGTTCAGTCTAACACAAGGCGTGCTGGAAATTGTATGTACATTTCTGTCTTGTTTCTCCTGATTTCTCTCTGCAGTCCCACCAATGATAAATATTAATCCTGGGACCTGCATTAACTTACAAAACATTGACCTCTTTGAACACATGGGATAAAAATTCTATTCATGGTGTAGTTTTTCACCTCATCCAGGTCTGTGAAATTGATCCTCTGACGCAGCCTATCCAGCTCAGCCTGGTCCGGGACAGACATCTGGGTGGTGTACTTGATGTGGGGAAAGGAGTGAGGAGTGCGTGCTCTCCTGCGGCCGGCCCCAGGAGTGGACTCTGGGGAGATGTCGTTAGTCAGCCGGCTCTCCGCCACCGCAGCAGACAACTTCTTCCTGTTCTTCTCCGAGGATCGGTTGGCTTTCTTCTGCTGCACACCCCAGTCCTGATCAACAACAAAAAAAGTCACCCTGACAATAAGATTTACTTTAGTATAGACTAAAGAGTTCAGTTTTTTACCGTTTGCAGACTAACAAAATTACGGTGAAATTGGGGTGCTTTATCATTGTTTATCAATGTTGCAAGCAAGTGATAAAAGTCGAGAGGCTTGCTAAAGTATGTTAGTGTCTTTCCTACCAGTCTCTAATGACAGGTCCACCCTGTGCCATGTTGCCAAGTTCTCAGTTATATAACCAAATATGTGTGTCTCTACTTGCTATCAGAGCCCTGCCAAGCCTGTACCATGTTATTGAGCCTATCTTCCAGACTGCCATTGGTTACAGTCCAGTTGTGCAGCTCCTGCTCCTCTGCACCATCATCGAAAGGAGTGCCCCCGGTTGCCATGTCACCCACCTGGAGCCTGCTGAAATTCACAACAACATACATACTGGTCACCACACAGAGACCATAGCACAACAAACACAATTCAAACAATTTTACAATAAATTAAAAGTTCTTCTTAGAAAAAAATATTGTTTTACTATTTGGAAAGTATGGGAAAACTTCCTAGCGACATGTACATTTATAGTCACTGACGTTATACGAGGATCTATCAGACCAGTAAAACACGGCAGTGACTAACCAATGACAACTAATAGTCTTACTTTCTCCTGTGTAACGTTATCTCCCTCGGTATGCAGTAACGTTAACGTTAGCTTGTCAGCCGTTAATAACGATGTATTGTTAGCCATAAGTCAGAAATTCACATATCAACATCTCGGATATTTTATGAACTCGATTTATAACATGAACGCATCGACAACGCAGTATCTTACCAATGGCGCGTCTAACTATCCAGTCGCGAATAGCTCAATTACATCGGTAACGTTGATCTTATGTTGGTTAGATTTCCCTGTCCGTTATCTAACGTTATGTTCGTTGTGAACGGATCCTGTCCGTTGGCTGCCGTTGGACACTATGTGTGGCCCGCTCGGATTCCCGGGGAAAACACAATGAGACATTCCGTCCACCACGCAGCGAGTTAGCGCGAGCCTGCTGCCAGCGCTTAGCGTGACAGGCTAAAAGCAGGTACGCTGCGTAACGTTATATTACGAACGCTGACTTTTCACAAGAGCGGAACAACTTTACGTGTGCAGTGACAACTTGCCGTCAGCGCACCACTATTTTAGTAACCCAAAGTTGTGTCAAAGATAGCTTGTTGCTTGGCAAACTCACCCAACTGTGGTTAACACTAGTGACCTAGCCATGGTTTCGTCCCAGAATCGCCATGGCAACACACAATAACTTCGTTGTCCACGATTGCGACCGATGAGAACTAGCTAAGGTTGTCTAACTAGACTGATTTTATACCTACGCTGTAACGTTATGCCAAGCATCAACCCAACACTACTAGCTTCGAACATTAAAACAACACCGAGCAGACGAAGCAGAAGTCACCAGGCTGCCTTAGCTTTTAGCCTTAGCTTAGACCATTAGCTTGCTAACATTTACCATGAAGCTAAATGACTCGCAATAAGTTCAAGCAAACACCAGTCAGTTAGCTAGCTAACGTAAGCTAAGCTAAACCCCAAACAGTTGTTACAGAGAATGACCTTACCCGCCGGCAGAACTAACATTAACATTAACGTTAGCTAACGTTAACGACAAACGTTACACGGTTCGTGAAACCGTATGGCCAAACAGTGGCTAACTTTGGCTAGATAAGTTAGCTTGTTTATTAGTAAAATTATGCTAGCTAGCTTGCGGTTGGAAGACGGGAAATGTTAACATTACCACTCTCAGAGTGACTGTGGTGAAGAAATGATCGCAGCCAATAAATTACTTCATATAATCCAGGCTCGGTCTATGCTTTATATCCTATCTCTGGCCATAGCCATATGGTATTATTGACAATAACTGGTAACTTCGCATCCGTCCCAACGTTGAAAATGCAATACTTTTAGATGAACATCTTCCTGTCCTGGTCTGATATATCACTCCCATGCAGTAGGCGGCAATATACAACTTTAATCTTTATTCAGTGAGCCTTCCGCAGGAAGTACTTTGCCTGGGACGAGTCAACTGTCGTTTTCTGTTCGTTTGTCGAGTTGTTGCGTGGGGTACGCGAGGGACAAGGATAACAAAACTGAACAGTATAAATAACTGACCTTAGCCTCGCTTGTCGCCGATCAGCGTGGGAGCTCGCACTCAAATCTTCCGTTTTGCTATTGGAGCTAGTGAGTAACGTTACGTCGTTAGTTAGCTACTTAGCTCCCACGCTAATGTGGGCCAGTTAGCTAACGCAGCGTTACGTTGTTTTATTACTCGTCAGTGCGTTATCCTCCAGAGTGTTAGCAAGTACATTTTAGCGTTTAAGTAAACTAACGTGAGTTAAAGCTCGATAGCCATCAGAGGAAGTTATGGGATCGTCCAAGAAACACAAGGAGAAGAGCCGCGACAAGGACACCGAGGAGCGTCGTCGCGAGCATAAGAAACATCGCCACAAGGAGCGAGACAGAGATGCGGAACGGGATGGAGGTCGCGAAAAGGAGAAGAGAAAACGCTCCAGGTCCAGGGACAGGGGTGGACGGGAAGGTCGCGGCAAAGGCGACAGGAGCACCGGAGAGCCGCGAGTGAAGAAGGAGAAGGCCGATGCTGGGTATGAGGAGAGCACGGAAATCGGACCACAGTCTGCAAGCGGAGACGCTTCACTCAGCATTGAGGAGACAAACAAGCTGAGAGCGAAGCTGGGTCTCAAGCCTCTGGAGTTAAATGAAAACAAGAAGGAGCTGGGGACAAAGGAGGAGCCGCTTGTGGCAGAGACCATCAACCCTGTTCATATCCAAAAGCAGAAAGACATGAGAGAGAAGCTTGCAGCTATGAAAGAGAAACGCATCCTGAATCAGAAACTGGGCAAAGTGAAGACCCTGGCAGAGGATGACTGGCTGGATGACACAGCTGCGTGGGTAGAGAGAAGTCGAAAAATGGCAAAAGAAAAAGAAATGGCCGAGAAAAGAGCCAAACTTCTGGAAGAGATGGATGAGGAGTTTGGTGTTAGCAGTCTGGTTGAGCAAGAATTTGGACAAAGCAAGAAAGAGGCCTATACATCCCGAGATCTAAAGGGACTCACGGTGCAGCACAAGATGGAGTCTTTCAACGAGGGCGAGACTGTCATCCTGACACTGCAAGACAAAGGTGTGCTTGAAGAGGATGGTGATGTTCTTGTAAATGTGGGACTGGTGGACAAGGAAAAAGCAGAGAAAAATGTAGAGTTAAAGAAGAAAAAGCCAGATTACAAGCCCTATGAAGAAGAGGAAAGTGTGGAGGACATGGTTATGTTAAAACCCCGCTCTGTACTGTCAAAGTATGATGAGGAGATTGACGGGGAGAAGAAAAAGAGCTTCCGGTTGAACACAGGAGGCTTCGCTGAAGGAGAGCGGGAGCGGGAGCTCCAGGCCATCAGAGAGACCCTTCGAAACCAAGCCCAGTCCTTGGAAATGCCTGCTCTGTCTATTGCCTCCGAGTACTACACACCCCAGGAAATGGTCGGCTTTAAAAAAACAAAGCGCCGCGTGAAGAAGATCAGAAAGAAGGAGAAGCAGACAGCTTCAGATGAACTTGCCATCGATGACACTCGCAGCTCCGATTTCGGCTCCAGGTCACGGGGTCGGGGCCGTAAGCAGTTGGACGAGGAAAGTCAGGAGGAGGTACAGGGACAGGAGAGCAGTTCGATGCAAGATGCTCCCCAAAAGTCTGATGATATCAGGATGGCAGAAATGGAGATAAGTGATGAAGACGACTTCATAACTCCTGAGCCAGCTGTACTGGAGGAGGACGAGGCAGAGCAGGAGCTGCAGAAACAACTGGAGAAGCAGAGGAAGCTGAAACAGAAGCAGCTTCTCAAAGACTCTGGGGAGAAGGTGGCGGAGCAGGTCAAAGAGCTTGACAAACAAGACCATGACAACGACCCAGACAAGAGGAACAACATTGTTTTCAATGCCACCTCTGAGTTTTGCAGAACTCTGGGTGATATTCCAACGTACGGCCTGTCAGGCAACAGAGAGGACCAAGAAGAAATTATGGACTTTGAACAGGAGGCAGAGAGAGATGACGCTGGGGGCTCAGACTCCGAGCTGGATGAGAACATCGGGTGGAGCACAGTTAACCTGGACGAAGAGCAGAAACAACCTGATTTCTCCACCGCCTCCACCACCATTTTGGATGAAGAGCCTATAGTCAACTCTGGTCTAGCTGCGGCCTTGTTGCTGTGCAAAAACAAAGGTCTGCTGGACACTCAAATGCAGAAGATAGCCCGTGTCAGAGCACCAAAAGGTGCCCTGCCCAATGATAACTATTGCATTGAGGACAAGATGACCATTGATGACAAGTACAGTCGTAGAGAAGAGTACAGAGGTTTCACACAGGATTTCAAGGAGAAGGAGAGCTACAAACCTGATGTCAAGATCGAGTATGTGGACGAGTCTGGGCGCAAACTCACCCCCAAAGAAGCTTTCAGGCAGCTTTCACATCGATTCCACGGGAAAGGGTCTGGAAAGATGAAAACGGAGAGGAGGATGAAAAAGCTGGAGGAAGAGGCGCTGCTGAAGAAGATGAGCAGCAGTGATACTCCTCTAGGAACGGTGGCTTTGCTTCAAGAAAAGCAGAAATCTCAGAAAACGCCATATATTGTTCTTAGTGGGAGTGGGAAAAGTATGAACGCAAACACCATTACCAAATAGGTTTTGGGGATGAGTGCATTATCTTCTACGCATACACACCATCGCTAAATAGATTTGGGGATGCGTGCATTATCTTCTACGCATACACACCATCGCTAAATAGATTTGGGGATGAGTGCATTATCTTCTACGCATACACACCATCGCTAAATAGATTTGGGGATGAGTCAATAGCTTATACACACATACTATTTTAAGTGAAACAAAACTGCTATAATTTGATTCTGATGCCCTGCTGAAACTCAAGCTCATTGTCGTTGTAAAGCATTGTTCAATAAAATTAATGAAAATGAGAAAAGTGTTTTTATTTACTCTGTTGCGAGGTGAAGAGTAACTTTAGCTATCAGCATAAACATCTAGGTAGATGTGGCTTTCGAGATGATTTGCACAATGTTGTAATGAGTGGAGCTTGATAATATAACATAAGCAGTGTGGATTTTCAGTGCCTCTGCTCAGATTCATGACGACCATTGAGAGTATATTTTGTTGTGGTTAGAAATCGATCCAGTAGTAGTAAGGGGAGGAGGTTTCATCAGGTAAGCTAAGTATAAAAAATGCATTTCAAATGTTTTTTTTGTTTAGAATCAAACTGCTAGAGAGCTTTAAAAAATCCAGTTGGATAGTTGAATACAGGATTGTTTTCCTTTATCACTGAAAGTAGGCTGATATTTCCAACAGTGTAGACAGCAGGTCATTTATGAATGAGGATGTGACCAGATAACCATCCATCCAATATAAAGAATATGCATCCAGAAGTATTCACATCTGAGATTTTATTCATCGGGTGAAAAATCTATTATGAATTTGCTGTTACAAGTTGTATCCAATAGGTGGCAGGCTTCTAATGCTTTGTCAAACGGCACACTATTTTATGAAACTGATGGTTGATGACCTGCAGGTTTATTTGGCCAACGGGCATTTCCTTTATCGTTTCCTCTCAAAAAGGCTGCAGTTTATTTGTATTTTATTTTATTACCATTAAAATTGTGAACTTATAAGAAAGAACTCACTCCATTTTAAAATCTGAGGAACGTTTACATCCATTCATCTGTTTGAAAGATTTTATAACTACTATTTTGAAGCTGACAAATTAATAATTTAGGTAATCAAACTATAGAATCCGGAAACCGTCAAATGCAGTATGCCGTGTGGTTTCTTCTTTTATTTACACTTGTATGTCCATCAGTAATGTAATTTGCAGAAGCGGAACTAGCGTCAGTGGCGAACAGGCTCAGCGAGCACTATAATCCTGTTGCACCACCTGTAAGCAGTAGCTGCGCTAACGCTAGCGAGCTAGCATCGCTTATGTGACACGACAGCACACCGTTGATGGCTGAGGTCTAGCCTAATTACGGTAACTATCACGACAAATGTTAACGCGTCTAACTGTCCGTGGGAATAACGGGGGAGAAATGCTGGGAGAGTCGCAGACTTGAAAATCGTTAGCATGATTATCAGTTTGGAAGTGGCTGGCGTCAGCTTCTTTGACAGCTTCCTGTTACTTTAGCTAGCAAGCTAATAATGTTGGTGACGGTCGGGCGATGTTTAAGTAGCTGTGATGTTTGGAATTCGTGTCTTGCCCCTCGAAATACCTGATAGCGTTCAGTGTTTGCTTGTTTAAGACGTGTGTGTCACGTACACATCACTGACAGACTATTTGTTCATGTTACTACTTTGTTAGCTAGCTGTGTTTACAGCACACAAGAAGTCAGATTTGCCGTAACGACGTAATTTAGCTAAACAGATTATTTGAGACGGAGTCACGCCAGCACTAGAGCGCAAGACTAGCTAAATTAGTGCAAATGCAAACTATTAATTAGCCTGGCGACGCTGGGAAACGGAGATTAATGTCAAACCTCGAGTCAGACTTTATTTCCATGCGTGTTGTAAACACCTTTGGGATGTGCTGAGTAACCTACCTGCCAGTCCCCATTCACGTCCCGGTGGAGGAAGCCAACTAGCATGTTTGCAAATTAACGTTAGCGATGGTGCACCAACTAAAACAACAAACAGTCGCTTTATTGTTAAGTGGCATGGCCCAAGTGATGACTAAATACAACCAGAAGTGTTTTCATATGGATGTTCTCAGCTCGTTAGAAAAACACCAAGCCTGGCAAACCAGGTGACACTACCTCCTCTAACAATTTCTCAGATAGAGAAAGGTCTTCATGGTCCACTTCTAATTTGTTGCTCAGTCAAAGGCAAGTTAGGCTTGACATGTTATTGCTGTGGTCTAGTACAGGTAAGTATTTAATGCCAGTAACCAATAAACCATGACAAATATTCTCATAAGGCAGGGAAACTGATGCACCGTCTTTCTGAATGTTTGCATCCAAGCAGTTTTAATAGTGCTGTCAGTTACACACCTGTAATGTACTCTGTAATATGAATGTCTGTGCCTGTAAAAGCAAGTGTGTTGTGCATGTATTCCGAACAGTAACACATGCATAGTACAAGGAAATATCAGTATAAAGTTTGATTAGGTTTGTCATTCCCACAGGCTCTAACCTCACTCCGTGAAGCCACAGGCTGCTGTGATGTCGGAGCCTAAGCCTCCCACCCCAACCCCTGGAGACACATACAAGGGCTGGCTTTTCAAATGGACTAACTACATAAAAGGTTACCAGCGACGCTGGTTTGTTTTGAGCAATGGTCTGCTGTCGTATTACAGGTAAGGTTTATTATCATTTTAGTATAACATTTCTAGCTTTTCGCACACCCGTAATGGATTAATGTCAGCAGCCATAGTCGGCCATTAACTTTGTGAAAGGTTTCTGTAGGGATCAAGTCACTTAAACACACTGAAGACATATTTCAGGGACAGCTAATGTCCGAGATTGACTATTCCTGATGTCAAGTCTTAGTGGCAAATTGGATTTACAAGTTTTAGTGAGCATGCTGGAAAATAGGCCAAAGTAGAATACTGTAGCCTGAATAAATGGGAACTGAGGAGGAGGAGGAGGACCTATTCTGATTGCAGAAGGACACACAGTGTTGTTGAATGATACACAAATGCTTTTTCAAGTGAGTCTTTGGGCATTTACCAGCAGGTGACAGACAGGTGGTAGGCAAAGGTATTTAATACCTTTGCCTGTCACCTGTTCAGATTGGACGCGGATAAAGACTGTGCCAGTGGAGCTGATCTTACTGCTGACCTTGCATTTTTCTGTGAATTATTCATGTTTTGTCTACGCTTGCATTTCTTTCTTAAAGTTTTCCCAACAATTTTGAATCAGCATGAGGATTTCTAGTGTTGGCTTAGAAATGCTGTCTTTCAGGTTTCGATCCACTGTTGATCCACCCCCAAAAATATGTGGCTTACGGGAGAATGATCACTGTTATAATGAATGTAATTTCTAATAGATTAATGATTGAATAGCTGCTATTTGTTGTTAATTTTATGGTTTGCAACATGTCACCAAAACAAATACATACCTGTTTGATTAATTAAGGAATTCAGTTTCCTTGTACAAAGAAAACCCCATAATCCTCCAGATTGTTCTTTGGTTTAAAGCTGTTTCTTGCTCGACAAAAATGTGGGTCAACAGTTAACCTCAGTATTTTACAATCCCTCATTCTGTTTCTGTCCAGGACGCAGGCAGAGATGGGTCACACGTGCCGGGGCACCATCAACCTGGCCACAGCCAACATTGCTGTGGAGGACTCATGCAATTTTGTCATTTCCAACGGCGGGGCACAGACCTACCACCTGAAGGCCAGCTCTGAGGTGGAGCGTCAGCGTTGGATCACTGCTCTGGAGCTGGCCAAGGCAAAGGCTGTTCGCATGCAGGCCGAGTCTGGTGAGAGGGAGGGAAGAAGAGTCGGTTGGAGGAGGCATTTATTGGAAATGCATAGAAAAGCCTATCTAGTCTAGACTAGTCTATGTGTAACATTTTCTCATGATGTCCATCTTTGTTTTTGGTCATATTTTCTCTTCCCTGTCCTCTCGCTCAGATGACTCGGGTGATGATTGCCCTACATTGCCCCCTACGCCAGGACAGGGTGGAGGCTGCCGTAACTCTGAGGTCCAGTCCACACTGCGCACACTAGGCAGCAAGGTGGAGGACCTCAGCACCTGCAATGACCTCATTGCCAAGCATGGCTCTGCCCTCCAGAGGTCAGAGATCAATCACATATTCACTCATCAGTTTCAGTGTTGTGGAAAAAATAATATAACCAGTATGCTGGACTGCCTGAAGTGCAGACGAAAGGAAAGAAGAGAGATGGAGAGCAGGCTAAAACTGTTTAGTTACAAGTCATGACCAATATATTTACATTGGTGACAGAAGTACAAAGTGCATTGACTACCAATGTTTTTCTTGGCTGTGTAAACTGAATAATACGCAATAATAAAAATACCAGCTGAACTTAAAGGAAGGGCTGCAGGAACTGATTTCCCCCCC
>OMOV01113175.1:0-18469 GCA_900312565.1 Beryx splendens | reverse complement strand
TGCATACAGCATGGTTCCCATATAATGAAAAGTTGAGGCGCATGTTGATCCTATGAGGGAAAGGGCCATGTTTCACGCCAGTTGCCATGGTTTCCGTGGGATGAAAGTTCAGGGTCGCTTGTGTGTGTCATGTTTATACATGCCACACACACACAAAAACAGGCTATGCCTTCACTAACGCATTTGAGACATGTTTTGTTCAGTTTTGTGCATGTTGACTTTTGTTTATCTATAGTGTTTTGAAAGAAATTGTTTCTTTTTAGAATTCCTCCTCCTGATCCATCCCCAATCCCGGGGGTCAAAGGCTACAGTATTGTCTCCCAAAGTAAATAAGGAGGCTCAATATACCGGGCAATAAGACATAAGCTGTAACTCTATTTCCTTTTCTGTAGCTCTCCGGTTGCAGGACATATTGGGACCAATATAAGGCAACAATGTACTACGGTAATACATTTTGCATTGACCTTATTGCCAAGAGTGGGATTCTTATCAATCTCTCCACCTTGGCTCAAGGGGTAGAGTCCCCATATGAGGAGGCTTTGCCTTACAATCTCCCATCTTTGATCCAATACTGTCACCAAGCTTTTATTGCCATTTGGACCTGATGGTGACAATCCTGCAAAATTGATAAGAGACCTCTGGTGTGAAGATATCATGAGGTGTCAGTGTTGTATTGATGCATTCATTCATCATTCATACTTAAAGCGGCAGTCAACAAAAGATGGCAAGATGGATTTTGAAGAATATCTTCAAGTATCACTAAGAATAGTAGAACCTATATCTGTATGTCCGAAATTAAGTTGTTGTTCACCTGCCAAGGGCTGAAAGAATCATTTTTATTGGAAAACAATTAATGTGCATTTTTCATAGGAAATTGCCACCTTACCCATTTCTAGTGCTATTTTGCATATAGAATCAGGCAGTGTGTCAAACATTCAGTAATGACGCTCACAGTTTTGGTGACATTTTTACCTTTTTTGACCCTTTATGTTCTAGACCTTAATTGTTTTGGTTCCTATGACTAAGAGGCAGACAGAAGAAACACCTGGTGGATTAAGAAAAACTAGTGAAGTCCTTAGGCTCATACAGTAAGTGGTCACTGGAAACAGGAATCAAACCTACAGAAAAGTGAGATACTAGCTCTGAGATTGAAAGCCTCCAGTGAGTAAAAAAGTAAACCCTTGAGCTGTGTGCACGATGTCCAAGGCACTCTAAATCCAGTAAGGAGGGCAGAGACTAAAAGCTTGAAATTTAAAAAGCCTTTATTGTCATGGCTTAGAGCCAAGGCATTTTGAACGTGTCTCTTCTCTCCTTGCTGGATTTAGAGTGCCTTTGACTCAAGAGTTTACTTTTTTCTCACTTTTCAATCTTAGAGCTAGTATTTCAGTTTTCTATAAATTAATTATTCCGTTGCTTTTCTTTGGCATGTTTTCACCAGACCACGCCAATACTTTGTTGGTGAGATTGTAAACCAGACAGCTTCTTGGGGCTGTGTTGTATGTGCAAGGGCAGAGCCAAAATCTGATCGGCCCCTTTGATGTGACCCCACATTTTCTTATGCGTCATTGGCTTTTTAACTCTGATTGACACATTGAAATTGCCTGAAATGTAAGATTGCATTTTTTTTGACAGAAGTGCTGAAGCACTTGTTTCTGAGTGACAGCTGTCGATATTATGTTTCTTTTTGTCCAGATATTTCCCAGTCCAGTCCATCATCTGTTTTTCAGCTAAATAATCATTGGGCAAAACAAGTCAAATAAGTCCAGTAATAAAAAGTTTGTCCTGCAGGTAATAATTTGTTTAATGATTTGTTTCCAAGCACAAAATTCTGAGGGAATATCATGAAGTTTCATCTCACGGTAGCCTGGTTAACCATCCAGGTAGTGGCGAAACAGAAACAGTTTAGCTGCAGCCTAACAGGCAGCCAATTAGGAGCCTGTCTGATGCAGGATGACTCGTTGTTTTGCTTTTATTTGAGTTGCTCATTCTCAGAGAGCATGTACGGTGGCCAGCTGGGACAAAGTTTGAGAACAGGCAAAAACAGAAGACTGATTATGTTCAAGTGTTAGCCTCTGAAAAAGTTAGCAGCCAGTGTGGTCGGTGACCTTGACACATTTATCTGCCAAAGACAAATTTTACCGGCGTTTGACGCTTGGCGGGTGTTAATTCCAGACCGAATTAAGATTTATTTAGGCTTTATTTATTATTAAGAAAGTATAGATATGGATTTTTATATTCATTTTGGGTGGTTTCTAAGACTAGTTCCAACGGCAATGTAGAACATGTTGATTGCATTTTTCATATCATATAGCTGGGACAGAATTGCAATCAGGGCCAGTCTCGGTGGCATCAGAAGGTCAGCCGCATTTCATAAGTCTAATTTCAAAAATGGATAGGCCTAATGAAATCTGCTAAATTAGAATGTGTCGCCAGTGCAAGCTGTAGCTCTCAACAGTTTTCCGCTGAAGAGTTGCACCATTAATTGCAGTGGGCTGTGATTATTCACAAGGGTTTATAATTAGGAGGGAGTCAGGAGTGTTTTGTGCTGGGTAATTGCATGCATCTAGCCGGCACCATTTAGTTGGGGAGCAGTAAGCTACCATTGTCAAATCAAGGGAGGTTGCTTTGACCCTTGTTGCTTGAAATTGATTTTGAAGCGCTCATCAAACAGATTGCTTTTTGTAAACATCACTCTTCCTTAATTTTACAGATTCTGCTGTGGTGCCATTATCAATTTTCAGACGAATTCTGGTACATCATTCAACTTCCCACCAAACAGTTTTGGGGGAAGAGGTGAAGGCAAAGTAAAATGCAAATTGCTTAATATTTTTCCGAATTTGAAACTTGAGACAGAAATGTATAATCGCTTATGAAGGGCCAGGCAATTGGAAAAGCCTCCATTCCAGTCACCTTCCATTTCTTTGTAATTTGAATGAATAGAACAAAATGAGTACATGCTGCTTTCTCTGCTTTTAGCATCAGAAGCTGAATTCTGGCTTGACATGAGGGGAAATGGTGAAAACCTATTTGGTGTAGCGAGTCTTAGATTTGTTGCTAAGGGCTGTCACTGCAAAAGAATCTCTCATAGTTTCTGCAACCCTTTTACTGTATTTAATTATTCCCTGTTGTACTTTGTGTAAGGACCCGCGGTGCTAAATGATTTCGATCTTACAGTGCTTTGTACACTTTAATAAAACTTGTCCACGCAAATATGACTGTGTTAACATTTCCCAATCGTTTTTTTGGCTCTGTGCGTCTAGCATATGGTGCCATGTGGTGTTGTTGCGCAGCCTGCTCAAAATGCAGAAAATTCACATTAATTTTCCCCCGATAAAGTCGGGGGCATCCATTTGGATTTGCATGATGTGTCACAGGGGCCACATGGGGACTTTCTGAAGGAGTCTGTGACTAGTCGGCAACTCCACCAAGGATTGCGGCAGCAGCTGTTTTCCTGGATGTCTGTTCCTAGGTAATGTGCCTCTAAAGTTGATGGGGCAGAACAGCTTGCTCTTGTTCCATTCTGTTCAGCGGGACAGACTAGTACCGGAGTTAACTTGTCACAAACTCAACGTCGACTACCGAAAGCTGCGGGCCGCCTGCCACCTGAACACTGCTCCCTGGCAAAACGGATGAAACACTTCCATGAGATACGATGGCACAGGAGGGATGATTGGTTGCAGCGCTAATTCATTATTCAGCAGCACTGGCCATCCAGCGCGTGGCTAGATTCATGTTTTATTTGAAACGTCATGTTTTTGCTGTATTGGACCTCTTTGAAATACGCCTTCCAACACGGCCTGAAACTTGAATGAGGGAACTTTCGACTACCTCGCATTTTGCGGCGCTGTAATTGCGTGGAAAAGTATTTTTTAAGAGGCTTGCATGATCTATAAAATATTGAGTATTTTATGTCTTGATATCAATTGGAATTATTCTGAAATGGCTTTTACTATATTCTGCCGCGCGTCGTAAAATAGGAGATGGAGTCGGGCCGTCGGTGCGGTAGAAGGAGCGGCTTCTGTGCTTTTGAGCGGGTCAAGGACAGCGGTGAAGAGGCTATGAATATTATATATTGCACGTCATGAATGTTCACATCTGACCGGAGCGAAGACAAAGGTGGTGCTGTCGTTAACCATGAATGTTCAGCAGGAGTGGGTTTAGTGGAGGGTCGACTCACTTGCACTCCTTGTTTTATTTGTGAGATAGAGATATAGGCTCTGTGGTCTAAATTCATACCATACATTATAATAAGAAGTATGACACTGCTCACTACATTACCTGAATATAAGGTCTTCTCAAGAATAAAGCATGAGTTAAAATCCATTTGCTTTTTCTATATATTGGTGGTTGTTTGCCTTATGATCATAATTTTCACACCCTTTCATTTACTGCTACATCACTGACTGTAGGTTATGGTCTGTCGAAGCCACTATATGTGTCTAATGCAGCACTGGTTTGTAAAACATTATATTAGACTAGACATGCATGAATAATGTAGACTGGATGTGTAGTGAGAGTTCTTGCACTTGTTTAGACATTGCCTATATGGCCTGTGGTGCAATTGTCAGTGTGTGGATCAATACATTTAATCTTTATTTTATGTCAATCTTACATTTTCTATTGTTTGCTTCCACAGCGTGGAGCCATCAGATGAATTCGCCCACTTCATCCATTTGTCCCCTAATATAGCAGTAATACCCAAGGCGGCAGACTTTACTGCGATTGCGGGGAACAATGCGGGTGTTATGGCTTTCACAGTGGTTACTAATGCATGCGTGCTGTCTGAGAAGGTTTCCGTCAAACTGCTGTACACACATAAGAATAAAACCAGGAGCGATCGCTAACTAGTGCTGCTGTGAAATTAGGTTGGCAACCTTATCCATTTTTCATGAAGCGCAGCTCATCGGCACGTTCGGAAGCGCCACAGCTTTGACCAATCAAATTTTTTTGCCCGAAACGACTGGTTGTATAAGAGGTTGTCATGCCCTTTCTGTCACATCAGTATCCATCAAATACATCCACGAACATATCAATCAAAACCGATGCTATCTTTAATCTTATCTGACATGGCAATCTATGTTCGATGGGCTGCCAGCGCGTGATTACCATGGAAGAGTTCCAGCATCTCTTGCCACAGAGAGATTAGAGCTGCACACCCTATAGACTGACTGGGACTCGGCGTTCTTAACAACCTTTTCTCCCAAGGTGCCTCTCGCAAGTGTGCGACATGATGATGTTGCCTCTATGTGCCAGAATGACTTTGGCACATATAGGAGCTGTAGTCAGAGTACAGATGAGCAGATGTGGAAAAAGGTATGGTAACTGGTGTCGTTCCCCCACGAATGATGCAATCCCTTCTGAGACAACCTGAAAAGAACGTCACTTTGTTTGGACCTGCATTTGTAGTGCAAGGAGGTATCAGTGTAATGGTAGTGAGATGCAACATTTCCCCAAGGATGTAATTCTTTCTCTCTCAGACAAACTGGAAGATTGTTTTCTATTTCTCAATGTCAATTTACTCTTTGAAATTACCTCACAAACCTGAAAAAATAAATCCTTCCAACACAAAATTATTAAATTAAAAATTGGATCAGTGGTGTCTGAGATGACATGGTCTGAACGAACAACAATACATATTTGTGTTTTTGTTTATGTTCAGGGTAAAAAAGAGAATACATTTTTGGCTATTTTTAGTGAATGCTAATTGAGAAATACATGCAAATGAATTCAAAAAAGTAACTGATGATTAATTGTTTGTATTACACAATATCTGTTGCAAACATATACAAAATACCTGTTATTAACTTGTATCATGATACCTTTAAATAATACCACTCCTAACAAAAATAAATCTAAAACTGAAACCAAGATAAAAACTAACTAAATAAAAATATGAACTGAGAACATTGGGGGAACAAAAATGTACATGAATTTGTCTTGACGTCATTGGTGCAGATCCATATTGACAAATTCAGTTTCACAGCATTTACTGAGGCGGATGATACAAGGACAACAAGACCTCTCATACGGCCACAGGTCAGTGCAAGACAAACTCTGTAGACTATGACTGTCATAAACATTTAATTGTTAGTGTCTGAACAACTGTAAGTCAGAGCTCCAGTATAAAAACTGAAGTGATAATGCACAAGAATGCCAGAGAATAAATGGAGATATAAACTGTTTTTGCTTGGAAACATTTTTCAGTCATTTACCAGCAAGGATCACATGATGCTAGTCGAATCAGCCACCAGAGACACTGTGAAAATGCTAGTTAGCCTTGTTTGAAATGGAAGATCTCAGATGTGCCTTCTAAGGTGGGACTTGCTGCATGTGCAAAGTCAGAGCTACAGGCAATGCAGTCAAACAAATGAATAAGTAAAACAACTTACTCCTCTCCTCCTTAATTCACCCTGGAGCTTATCAGGCAGCAGTTGATGATCAGCGACTGCTATTATCAAGCAGCTACAGCGGTGACTGATGTAATGCTAGCTCGCCACATACTGTGCCAATGTACTGAGCTCCGCACAATGAATTCCTTACCATTCATCACAAAAGCGACCTGAATAGGATTTTATTGTAGTGTCAGAGAAAAAGATGAAGTGACTGAAACCTCAGATTAGCTTGTTTTCTTTCATGCCTTGTCTACATTGTGCAAGGTTTAGCCTCGCCGCCGCCCATCTGGCTGAGTTTCCTCATCCCGGCCCGGACCTGGCCAAAGTTCAGTCATAAAAGATTAATGGCGATTGATTCTAAATATAATGTTTCCTGTATATCTGCAAAAGGTTTTGCACAGCACTGCACAGTCAATTAGCAGTATTAAAGTGAAATCTATTTTGCAAAATCAGCAATTAGGTGAGGAATAACAATGAAACTGTCGTTTGTGGGTTGTGTCGCTGTTCCCTCTGTCTTGTGCTGAAATTAAATATGAGGTGCATGAGATGCACTCATCATTTTCAAGTCCTGTTGTTCTCCGGCTGTCTGGCAAATCAGTGGAGACACGACTGAGACAAATCAAAAATAAAGCAAACTAAACCAAACAGTTCCGGTCGGCATGAACAAAGCTAATGGAGATAACGCATTGCAGGATATTGTTTAGTTAAAGCGGTAATGCATCCGTGTTTGTTTGTTGTTGTTTTTTAATCTCCATCTTTGTTGCTCAGCGCTCATTGCTGTGGTGTATCTGCTGCTCTTCCCAGAGATCACCTGTCAATCAAACAGCGTGTCCAGTGCTGTGACGTCTTGCTCCTTGGATTTTCCGTTGATGCAGTTTGAGTTTCTCTTTTCTTTGTCTGCTCAGCCATGGTGGCTATCACTGCTCAGTTCTTCTTCTTCTGTTCATTCCAAACCGGAAACATAAAACACATCACTTCCTGTGCAGCAGAGGATTTTACCGGGAAAGAGCGACCAGACACCGGCTGTTTAGAACAGTAAATGAAAAAGCTTTCATGAACTGGGTTTAGGTTGAATGACTATTGTGTTATATCGGCAATATATAAAGACAGAGTTAAGGGGTTATTTGTACTATAACACACAAACCCTTAATATAATGACTCTTTATTCGTTTTATTGTGCATGCTCCACTAGTTTCCTATAACAGTACTGAGGAGATTTGGAAATGTATTGACTGTAAATGAAAGGTGTCATTCCAGCTGTACAGTATGCAATATTTTCAAAAATTGTACATTATATAAACAAAGGCTTCAAGAAAGCTAGCCACTTCACATTAATATTCCATAGTGAGTTTTACTTTGAAACCTATATTCAGTTTGTAAGACTAGGTGTCATTGTTAACAAATGGATGGCTTGAAATAGTTCATTTGCAAGAGATGCATCACTTTGGGCCCTTTTGTTGCATTTGCGATATAACATATAACACTTTTTTTTGGCATTACTCATTTTCTTTTCTTTGCAATGATGTCTTTGTAATTCTTTATGTTTCACTTTGTCACGTCACATTCCATATATCTTACTTTGGAACGGAACTCACCGATTAGGCAAAGAGCGGCTGAAGCTGCCGTGGAGATCAGCCAGAGGGAACATTTCAAGATGCATCCGTGTTCCTCGGCAGGCTGATTTCAAGTGTTTGAGACGAAGGCTGTAGAGAGGCTTCGACTTAATCAATTGTCACTTAAGTGAAAATGCATGACAGACTACTTGTAATCAGATGCTATTGATGGAAGAATTATGCCTAGTTTAAAAAAAACCAACAAAAAAATGCAGATGATAATGATTATACCAATAAGTAAGTCTCTTTTTGAAGCCTTTGCCTAGATTGGGACAGAGGCATATTAAGTGCGAGTCCATTAAGGACTTTTGTCAAAATAGAAAATTGAAAAACATAAAAATAGTGAAATAATTGATATTTTGTATGGTTTTTATTATTGTGCAGGACAGAAAATGTCAAGTACAGGTTAATCCTTGAGAGATCTTGATAGTTTCAATGGAACTAATCTTACCTGGGGACGTCCAGTGATTTGTAACCATCGTTGAGATTATTGGAGATTTCAACTCCAATTCCATGCAATCTGTGTTTTGTAAAGCAAAAATTACCACAAATTATACTTTGGTGTAGACAGAGGTCCCTTGATAACGCTAATCCCGTGCGAACTGAACTCTCTGTAATTGTATTGTAAACTCTTGATGTTACACGACCGCATCGGTTATTTTTTCAGCGAATCCCATTATCTTATGCAGATGCGTTTCAAAAAACGTAGGGGTTGGGGGGTAATTGTTTAATTACATGAGCTCCCCTCATAATACTAGTGTTGTGTGAATAGGGCTTTAGAGTGGAGGGGGGAAATACGCTCACCCAGTTGGAAAGCCCGTGTCGGGTTTGTGGAATCAAACACGACAGCGGAAGAAGAGGCTGCACACTGGGGAAGGCTGAAAAATGAAAAGTCTGCATTTTGGATGCTTTTTTCCCCTGATGACAGAATTAAAAATATGGAAAAGAAGCGAGCCTAAATGTCTTCTTTTTTGAGCGTGGACCATTTTTCTTCTTCAGTAGTTTAGGATTTCATTTTCAAACGCCTCGGCAGGATACTTTTCATGCATCTCTAACATACAGTACAGGCCTGCAGCAAAATGTTTCCTTCTCCTCCCTGCCACTGCAGACCTGATCCCACTCAACCTCGGCAGCGCCTCGCCGTGTCATTGGCTGGATTTTATGCTGTCCGCAGCAGCACCGCAGTTGAACAATTGATTATTGCTGTGCGCGGCTCCATACAGGTACTTAGAGCAAACAAATGGATAGACTACCATTTCCTCCCGCAAGTTAACTGGGAGACTTCTTGGGTATCATCTTGGGCAGTTTCCTCCCATGGCCCCCACCCCTACCCCCCACCCTCCTACACATACACACACACACCGCCGCCGCCGCCACCTTCATCCTCCTCCTCCAGTTGCCGTTTCCTCTCTTGATCGAGATTTCTCCCTGACCTTTTGATATCACCTTTAATTTCGACCTCGGAGAAAAGTAAAACACCTCCGCACTTATCGCTCGCTAGTTGGCTTGCCTTCAGCTGGATCAGCAGGCGATGTTCGCAGATGCCTTGTAGTATAGATACTGGGGTCGAGGGAGGTATAGATGACTGTCTTTAAATGAAGAATATAATTGAAATATTATAGAATTAAATTAAAATCATTGCTTTTTTTACATGGGTTTTTATGAAGCTGTGGTCAGGGAGGAACCTCCATCATATCACTGGTGTATGACATGGGTGGGCTCATACCTGGTATTTAGTAAAAGGCCAATATAGGCCCTCTGTATCAGCAAGCCAATAAGAGACACATACTGGATGGAAGCATATTCTGTTTCACAGATTTTTCACTGTTTCACTAATGACTACAACTACAACTACTCGCACTACTGCTATTACCAAGGATGGAAGTAACTAATTACATTTACTCACATTACTGTAATGGAGTAGCTTTATTGTGTACCTGTAGATTCTTGAGTATTTTTTGTTTCTTTTACTTAAGTACCTTTTTACTGAGGTGTTGTACTTCACTAGCTGTGTTTTAGTCACATCCATTACAGATTACACATTTTGTCTCTCCATAAGCAACAGAAACTAGACAGTTGTAAATTGGCCATTTGTGGAGCCATTCACAGTGAACGGTCAGTCAGCATCGAAGAAAAGAGTAATCTGTCTTTACTTTGTTTGTGCACTTTATTTTGGTCATTTTGAAATTAAAAGAATCAAGTTTGTCCTTCGGTCCTTTTGGAGTTGCATGGATAATATCACGCAGCAATGTTCTCATTTCTAACTCAGTAATTTTTACTTTTGACGAATTGTTTTATATCTAAAAGCCTCGCTGGCTGCGGTAGCAGTCTGAACTGAAAAACAGAGCAACTGGTCAGAGCGAGTGTGTTGTGACCTGGCAGCTAGCTACTGTAATGTAGCTTTGTTGTAGTAGAAAAGCTGATAGTTAAACTATCCGGCAAAACAGGCCATCACTCTTCATCCCATCCTCTCTTTAAATACTCTCCAACAGGTGAAAGCCAACCCCAGATTCAGTCTCATTTACTGGTCTTTACCGCTCTGACAACCGCAGGGAGGAGGGGTCAACTTTGAAAGTTGTGTTTACAAGCCACAAGCAGCAAAATCCTCCTCAGTATGCATTTAAGTGCATTTTTACACCAGTACCTTTACTAGTGTCCACACACAAGCACAGCACTGTAACAGAACAATTCTCAGCAATAGGGGTTCATAAATTATAGGGGAAATTATATCCGGTGGCTGTCAGCTATATAAATTCAGATATCACAGTATTTAACACAGCATCTAAGTGAGCCACATAAAGCATCTAGGCCTACCTGTAATAAAAGATCAAGTTTGTTTAAATTCAGAACCGAGACACTTTCTACCGTGTGTTTGTGCGGAACTTTCTATTTCCATCCAGCAGCATGCACTTTGAAAAGAAAAGGTCAGCTTTGGTTTAAAGGTGTGATAATATATTAAAGGTGTACAGTCAAAAGCGTGAAAGGAAAACACTGAGAAAGGAAAAGAATGGACTTAATTAGCTAATAATTATCTTTCAAAACAACCGCACTGCTCCTCATTTACTAAAGGACTACTGTTCGAGGGGCGATATTTTATGTTGCATCTACAAGGTTGCTAATTAAAATCCATACTCCTAATGAGTTTTTAGCACCCCTATTGGTTAACATGATTACCTAAGATAAGAGCAGTAAATTGAGGTCCTTTTAATTAAGTGTAAGATTTACTACCGTTTTTACTGGAGAGGCTCTAAATTGACTTTCCTTCTGTACTTTATACGGCCGAGCAGCCTCACCAAAGGGTCACGCAGACAGGCTCTTATATTCAAGTGTTCCGCAATAACATTTGCAAATGTAACTTCATCTGCTGCATTGCCACATTGCAGAATTGTAGAGAAAACATGTACTATTCCAATGTATTGATTATCATGAGCTCATCATGTGCTTTCCATGTGAGGATTTATGACTGTAATGCATAGAGAAGATCCTGTTGTTCCTGAGACCCACTTATACAACAGCCATACAAACACCATCATGAGACGATACTAGGAAGGGGGGAGGCTTGCAGGTGGCTGGCCTTGAAGATATAAGCCTGGTTAGTCTGACCCTGGTCAGAGAACTGCACCATTCCCTTTGCTATGATGTACTTCTCTCCATGCAGCATGTATCATTAAAGAGAACACTAAATCAACGGATGGCGAACTTGTCTTTATTACAATATTATTCATCAAGAATGAACATGGAAATGATTCAATACATAGTTTTCTACAAAAGCTGAAACTTCACCCTTGGCTAAACCTTGAAGTGGTGCTCCACAAGATCCTCATGTTTCGTTTTGTATTTTTTAAAATTTTGTCTCCATCTTTGTTGCTCAGCGCTCATTGCTGTGGTATTTCTGCACTGCTCTGCCCAGATTTCACCTGTCAATCAAACAGTGTGGGCGGGTCTGTGGCGTCTTTTTCCTTGGATTTTCTGTTGATGCAGTTTGAGTTTCTCTTTTCTTTGTCTGTTCAGCCATGGTGGCTATCACTGCTCATGCTAACTACCCAGTTCTTCTATTTATTCCAAAAGGACCAGAAATGTTCCTGTGCACCAGAGGATTTATCCCGGTAAAGAGCCAACAGGCGCTGGGTATTTAGGACAGAAAGCTTTCTTAAACTGGCTACAGCTTGGAGCATCAAAACGGACATTTATATGAAAATGTCACACATTGTCACTTTAAACATTGGGAATTCTATACAGAAGTGCCTTGATCCCCCCGTGATTCCCTATGATTAAACAGCGATGCACATATGGTATTAAATTGTATCATATGGCGGACAGCGGTGGCCCAGTGCCTGGCCCTGGAGGTGTCTGTGCCCCGGCCCCTTTGTCTAGGCTGCAGGATAATTGCTTTCTCCACCGAGGTTATTCATGTTTTGCGATTGGATCATCTGACCTAGAGCCAGGGAAGCCACATTTGCGGCAAGGTTGGGTTGTTTTAGTGCTTTGCCTCTGAGCTGATTGTTTCAGCGAGCGGGGCTCCGCACCCACAAGGCATGAGGAGCCGATGATACCGGCGTGTTCTGTATTCTGTCTACCCCACTGTGAAGAAAACGGACTGCTTTTTATTAAAACTCATTTCCCATCAGAGACACCATTCCCCAGTCTATTTATTTCTACCTATGAAGCCTATTAATTTTTTTCTTTGACCTTTTTGGCTTTTAAAAACACAGCTGAGTCCTCTATGTCTGTTCTAATGGGATTTTTCAAATGATTTATTCGCCTCTGATTTTCCTCAGCTCCGTTTTTTAATTGGTTTCTAAAAAAAAAGGAAAAACGAAGGCAAGAATATCTCGCAGTCTGTCATCACACCCCGTGTGACATTGAGATGGACAGTCAGCATTTGTTTGTGAATTTTAATGAGGGCTGTTTTCGAAATATTCCAATTGTGTTTTAGTTTACAACACATTCCATCTAAATCGATTAAATGAGGTCATAGCTTCAAAGGGACGCAATGTCTCACTGTCATCTAGATAACTTAAATTAAAATGTAAAATCATTCACTTATCATCACCTAAACACATGCATCATCAGCGCTCGTTTTAGCAGGTGCGACCCAGTTAGCGTCAGCTCTGCTGTGGTCCTATTCTGTGCAGCAGACTAAATTGTGTGCTCTCTGAATACTGACATTGATCTCTGACTGACATCTTACTTCATCCCAGCACATATTTGTCTGACATTTTGCACTGGATCTTTTACAGATCCTGCATATAGCCTCTTTTGATTTTCTCCTCACCCCGGGGTCGCAAATGATCAGATTGTCTTGCTGACATTTGGCGTGGCTGATACCTGACCTTTCTGCCAACTGGCCCCTCCTGGGTTTCAACTGCTGCCCGGCTAGATACACTAGCAGCCGGATGAATTAAACTCTTAAATATTGCACACCTAGTTGACAGGGCCAGGATTTTATTAGACGTATAAAACATGCAGGGGTGTGAAATTGATTGTCTCATTTGACCAGGAAGCAAATGGTGTATGGAAAGTGCACCTGGATTCCGGAAGGTGTCAGGGTGGAGGTAATTTATCGATCGGGAAGGCTTTTGATGTTGGAGCTTCAGGGACCTGCAGCGTGTCATGTTTTCCAGTTAAAGGCATTGATGATCTGTTCAGATGTGGAATAATTTATAAAAATAATCATGGAAATAAAGTTGAGACGTCGTTCGTAGTCGTCCATAGCTGCTGCTACCTGCATCGCTAGGACCTAGGACCTGATCCTGTTTTGATATGAATTTTATAAAAAGTTTGTGCTCGTTTGGATTGGCATTGAACCTCCACGTAGTGCAAACCTTGGGGCTGTCCGTCAAATGCTGGCTGGGTGGAAGCACTATGATTTTTCACATGTTGACTGTTCCCAAGGTGATTTTCAATAGCGGAATGTGTCTGTCATGGTTACACTCAACACTAGCATGGAGATTACCCGCAGCCCACCACTGGTCGACCGGAATAAGAAGCGGCCAGGGGCGATTACTCACTTGCTTGGCGTCCCAACCCCGCAGCGACCTTGGCCGAAGGTTTTGTCAATCAGGCGGCGTTCTCCTCCTCCACTTGGGCGAGCATTGACTTTCAGCTGACAGGACACCTCTCTGAAGCAGCTGCCTGGCCTCCTCCAGGACAGATCTGCCCGCTGGCTCATAATAACAGGACCACACAGATGTTCCTTCCCCCTCACCTCCACCTCCGCCTCCACCACCGCTATGTTTCCACTTTCTGACCCCAAGCAGCTAAGTCAGAAATGGCTACATCTTCGATTTATCACATTTTTCGTCTCTATTTCAGGTTGGGGTTGTTGGGTATAAGGTTGTTAGTGATGTGCACAATATTTACCTCAGTATATCATTCTCAAATAAATTTTGATAGCATAATATAGGCCTAATGGCTGCAGAAAAATGAGACAAAGGCTTCAAGCAAAACAGGAGGAGGGCTGCCTCACTCCACACTTCCTTGTAAGTGAGGCAGTCTACAGTTTACCGGTATCCACCATTGTTTTTTCCTTCGTTTTTTCCCCCGGGCAATATTTGGGGCCGGCCTTTATTTGTACGTGTCGACCACACCCCCGGCCATTATCAGAGACCCGGCTTTTAATTGACTACCGATGACTATTAGAGGAAATACGGTAGTAACATGGCTTGTCTGTGTCTGTGTGCAGGGTTTCTCCCGCAAGTCCCAGGACTCCCCCTGCTGGCCAGGGGTGTACTGCCTCTGCATGTCCCTGATGGAGAGTCTGCTCAACACACTACACTACAACTTCATCAACAAAGCCCTAGACTTTGTTGGTGACTCCAATTTGAGTTTTGTGTTTTATGTTTCTGGTTTGTTTGGAATAAACAGAAGAAGAACTGGGTAGTTAGCCTGAGCAATGATAGCCACCATGGCTGAAAATCAAACTTCATCAACAGAAAAGCCAAGGAAAAAGACGTCACAGTACTGGAAACATTTTGACTGACAAGTGATCTCTGGGAATTGCAGTAGTAGTAGTAGTTCAGGGTGAAGTTTCAGCTTTAAATCTGCTTTTATAGGAGAAAACTATGTTGGATTCTTGTTTTGCAGCATGGCCAGAAAGTGACAACCATCACCACCATTATCATTATGAACAGGGTCTGGTAGTAATAAACACAACACTATGAGCTGAAAATCCCAACGACGTCTGGCTTTATTTTATATAAGAAAATATCATGTTTGAGAACCAACTGCTGCAGATCACTGTGATTGATACTATCTGGAGGATTACGGGTGTATGCAGTTGATCTCCCCAGTATCTCAGCTGCACAATTGGACTAGGACAGCGATGCATATGCTCGGTGTGATCAGTCAGTTTCTTCATGTCACATCCCTACTTCAACAATGCAGTCTTTTATAACACCCCAAAGTTAGTATCACGATTTAGATTCCTTGTGCAGGCCTGCAGAGAGTAAGTCCAGGTTCTTGGTTGTTAAGTATTGCAACCTACATTAACAGCAAGGAGATAAACTCATGGATCCCATACTATGAGACAGACCCATGCATCAGAGCTCATTGGGGTTATCAACGTTCGCAGATCTGCGCCGAGGTTATGGAGGAGAAATCTGATTATGCGGGACTGCAACTGATTTCCCTGCAAAGCAAAAGCCGCCGCAGAATCGCATTACCGAGAGTCGCATATGGAATTACAAGATATTCTCAGAGGCCGTATGGTGAATGGTGAAATCTAACAGGAGTCAATGGTCTGTCATCGGTCTCCCCGTTTTATTCCCTCTCAGAGATGTAGCCTACTATATCCACGTATTTACAATGAGGATGTGACCCTAAAAGGCACAGTGCAGTTGAAGGCAAGGAAGTAGAGCACCGCCGTGCTTAAGGTTAATACTTGGTGGGGGAAACGAGGCTTCTGTGTGAAGCTCTGATAAATAAAATGGAAGGGGAAGGCACTGTCTGTGCAATCCACCAAGATTAATGACCAAGGCACTACATAAAGTGAAATAGTTTATCTCAAGCCTAACAACATGAAACTTGTAAATGTGACTGCCATTATTCTTTCCGGGAGTCTATGGCCATGCTCATGTTGCATTCATTGAGTTCAGCCATTACACATTCACAAAGGAAAGCTGGAGGAAATATTCTCCCCTTGGACTCTACATTGGCTATTTGTCCAATCTATAGGTGGCTGGGGTGTTGCCTGTCTTCATATTTTGTGTCTTTTATGTTGAGAACTTGGCAGATTCACAATAAGAGCAAGGGTGTTGTGGTTGATACACAATGCTTTCAAGGCTACACTGGCACGAAAGGGCAGGATAACATCAATTCCACTCAATTTCCCCAGGACCTTGAAATGTGGGCCATGCTTTGTGTTGCTATTCTCTATGAAATACTAATGGCAACTTTCAATCTTCAGTAAAAAGAAGTTTCGGTTTTTTAAACTACTTGAATTCTTCTTCTTCTTTAAAAAAAATCAAGATCTGTTGCACCAAGACAAATAATTGGGTTTGCCAATCCAATTAGACAGATTTAGCATCAGAGTTCTGCCATCGTTGTCACTGCAGTTCAATTTGTGTTGGAGCATCATTAGCAGTTTAAACAAATGTTCCTAAGTGGGACGCCATTCAGCTGGGCTGTTACCGGTGTGCTGCGACTGAACTGGTGATTTTTATTTCATCAAGGAGCGATCATTGATCATAAGGACAGCCGACAGGAGCTAAATGATACAATTTTTCTGTGTGAAGTCATGCAGTATTATTCCATAAAGACCATTTTCTAAGGCACAGCCATTACACAAGTGCAATATGAAGGGTTTTTCAGGATCTATTTGGCCAAATAAATGGACTTACCTACTGAGGGTCCACTAGAGATTGTCTTGCCGTGGGTTGTGTGTGTGTGCACGTCTGTGAGTGTGAGTGTGTGTGCGTGTGTGCACAATTACATCAAAGAAGGTCAGCTGTAGTGGCAGAAAGTCTTCTCACTGTTAGAGAGCAGAGAATTAGCACATGGCCGGTGGCTATCAATTTTGTCTTTTTAATCAGTCCCATTGTGTCAAAGGAAAAAAATAGATGGATGCGTTCAGCCAGGCTATCCACAGCCGCTTACCGAGCTGAAATGACTCATCACAAAGGAAGAAGGGCCAGGTTTTGTAGTGGCTCCATGTCTCTATCTCTCAAAAGCAAAATTGAAGTAAATGTCTGATTTCAACAAGCCATTAAATCCAGCCACCCTGCTAACGTCAATGAGAAGCTTCCATCACAGTGTTTCTAGGTCGCTTTCAAGGGAAAATCCACCCTAAAACAGCTACTGGTGATGTACCTTGCTTTCCTGGGTCCATTTTGTTGTTTAGTGGTGTGTTTTTCTTCTTCTGTTGAATAACTGGCCAAACGGAGACGATGTGATGTCATGTACAGATACTTCCAGCGCAGCTACAGCGGAGTTTGATAGCAGAAAATGTTCCAGCTATCTAAAATATCAACAGTAAAGGTCAGGTTTGGGTGTCAGTCCCTCAGAATCAAAGAGCTTCTTTCTAGACTCACCGTTTTGCACCAGTGTTAGAAAGGGAGAAATCCACCTGCAGAATTTCTCCACTGACAGAAGCCTCAATAGACCAGAATGCAATGCAGCCATACGTGTTTTGAGTAAGGGGCGACTAACGTTTCTCCACTGGAAGTTATCGCTCTCTTGCCGTTACTATCACCATCGTTATCGCTCTGTCCGCTGACATGTAACAAATTCACGCCCCTTCTCTGGGGGGGGGGTTCTCGCAAGGCATTCTGGTAAACGTAGGCGATCACTAACTGAAGCAGAAGTAGACGAGACAGGTTGAGGGAAAGTAAATGACATCACAAAATAACTCCTGGAATGCATTGAACATCACAGACTGATGATATCTGACAGTGGGAGAGGATCTGAGTGTGGATTTTCTTTTTAAAGAGACTGAAACCTGTAACTGATTCATCACATTTGATCCCTGCAACAACAACATCATCCAATGTGTCCCTGAGAAGGACACTAAACCTCATTGTACGTTGTTGCGGATTAGTGTCAGCGATGTCTGCAATGTAAATGCAACATTGAGTGGGCATACTTCACTTGCTCCAAGGATTGCACCACTTCTGTCTCTGAGGTGGAAAATCAACTTGAATATCAATACAGCAAACTTTCAGCCACCTCAGAAAATAACAATCTGAAAACATAATCTTGAAAGATATAGTTTGGTTTCTTTTATAGATGCGGCGTTAACCGGCACAGTGTTGGCACTCGGCCCGACCCACGGCCCTCCCCCTCTCTCACACACACCGTATTACCTCCCTCCCCTCCCCCCCCTCCCCCTCATTTTCACGCTTATAAATTTCAATGCTGCTTCCCCCTCCGAAAGACTCAATACAATTTTCCCCTGACTCGCCAGTTTTCCCTTTTAATGTCTCATCACAAACCAAATGTATGATGTTCCTATACTCTGACTCGATG
>OMOV01113174.1:0-16641 GCA_900312565.1 Beryx splendens | reverse complement strand
GGGGGGTTTCAGCCCCTTTCCCTGCCTGTTTGTCTGTCTCTCCTGCGCTCTCAAGTCCGTCCCGGCAGTGGAAGAAAGCTCGGGGGGTTTCAGCCCCTTTCCCTGCCCGCTTGTGTGCCTGACCTGCGCTCTCTATCCCCAGCGCCCCTCTCAAGTCCCCCTTCCTCATGGACCTTGTGGGACGTCAAGAGCCGTCCTTAGAGGAGGGGGTACCGTCATGGTTGTGACTTTCACTCCCTGTTTCATTGTCTAGGTTTTGTATTTCTGTTTATTATGTTTCCCAGTCTAGTTATTGTAGTTCTATGTTTACCATGTTCTCTGTTTGCCCCAGCTGTGTCTCATTGGTAATCACCCCCTATGTGTATATTAGTCTTGTTTCCCAGTCAGTCTTTGTCGGATCATTGTATTTCCTGTTACATGTGTCAGTTTATGTTTGAAGAGCTCTTGTCTTTGTTTATGTGTTGTTTCCTGCACCCGTTATATTAAACATCCAGTCTTGGGGTTTAATCACCACCTGCCTCACTGTCCACTAGCTCTCAGATACACAAAGCACAATAATGTCATGAAAGCGCCGTAAAACAGCATTATTGATTCTGCCAGCTCCTCTTGCTTTTGCTATAATTCATGAACCCAAATCTTTCAGCTATGTCATTTACTTTCGAGAGCGAGTAAAATAAAAGCACGTCTGTAAAGAAATTATGCTCCATTTTTTCTCTGAATATTCGGCTCTGACAATGTCATAGTGTAAATGCTTGAGCAACAGTGTATCGTTATACAGTAGTTTGTAGTCGTCTTTACAGTTGTCGCTCTAGGTGAGAATGGGACTTAACACTGAAAACAACGCAATATCATGTATACCACAATAACTGTGTAGGTCTTGACGCCACTTCTCACACAACTTTCAGCAATGGGTAGTCAGTCAGTCAGTTAGCTACTTTCATTGTTCTAGGCCAGTCCCATGGACCTAGTAAAAAGGAGAGAGAGAGAAAGAGAAGCTGTTTGTATTGTAGCCTTTCATCTTGTCCTGAGAAGGCAGCAACCAGGCTTGCCAGTAACTGGGGAGATACCAGTGAGCCATATTGTCACTTCCCCAACTACCTCCTGCTGCAAGGTTCCTGCTGTTCTCTCCTGGGAGGGACAGGACCATCCTGTAACAGCCCTTGTCGACTCGGGAGCTGCTGGCTGCTTCCTGGATGTCTGCTTTGCTCATCGCTGCAATTTTCATTACTCCCCTCTACCTGAACCCCAGAAGGGCATTGGATGGACATCCATTGCCCAATGGATGTCCATCCAAGACCGATTCATCATGTTACTGACCCTTTGAGCCTACAGAGCTCAGGTAATCACAGTGAAGAGATTCAACTGCATCTCCTCAATTCTCCTGAGTTTCCTGTGGTGTTGGGCCATCCCTGGCTAGTCTATCATAATCCCCACATAGACTGGCCTAGGGGAAGACGTCTGCTTTCTGCCTCCTGCTCTCCCGAGTCTCTCTCTCCAGATTCCTCTGAGCCACCAGATTTGTCTAAAGTGCCTCCTGAGTTTGCTGACTTCAGCCTGGTCATCAACAGGCATGCCAGTACTCCCCATCAGCCTGATCCCAAGTACTGCCCTGGGCAGAAGGTATGACTCTCCACAAAGAATTTTCCTTTGAAAGATGAGTCCCGGAAGCTGTCTCTTTCAAATGCCCTGTCAAATTCTCTGTCATCATCATTCCTGTTGCCGTCCAACTCCAGCTTCCTATCTCTTAAGAGTGCATCCCACATTCCATGTTTCCCAGTTAAAACCGGTCTCCTCTAGCCTCCTGGCTCCTGCTCTCAAGCCGCCTCCACTGTCACACTTCATTGAGTCGGCCTACCTATACGGTTTTCACCCTCTATTTAAGGTTTGTCGCTGACGCAGAGGACTCCAGTACCTTGTAACTCGTATGGACTCGAGCAGCATTCCTGGGTTCCAGCTCGCAACATCCTGAACCCCCAGTTGATTCAGAATTTTCACTGCCATCGCCCTGGCCAGCCGGATGTCGGGAGCCATCCCTAGGAGAGAGAGTCATGTCACAACCTCAGTTGTCTCCTGTGCTCACCAATCCAAACCTGCCCCTGCCCCTGCTTCAGTTTCCCTTGTGTCCCTTAAGTCTGCCTTGTTTGGGTTTTTCCAGCAGATGGCATCCCAGTGTTCCCCATGTGAATTCCCAGTGCCTCCCCAGCTGTCTCTTATTAGTTAATTTGCTAGTTTTGTATTTAAGCTCTCATCTGCCCATTTCACTTTGCTTGTTTGTTAGTCTAGACAAATGGTCTGTATGTACTGCCTGTTGAGGTCTTCAGTAAAAGCCTTTGTTCATTTGCCAAGCCTGTCTCCTGCCTCGTTGTTCTGCATTTGGGTTCACCAGATCTGCACATCTCTTTTCAAGTTTCAGTTTAAGCTACACCCACTTCCAGGTATGCCCCGCCCACTTTTGATTTTATGCAAATAATGTATACAAACAAAATGATATATAAACACAATATACAAATAATTTGTTTGTTTGAACAAATACAGATACAATAACAAATAGTAGCATCCCTGCACACACCTAATACCTGAATGTAAATGGGAAATTTGCGAGATTATTAAATTTTTAAAATGTTATCTATCACATCCATGTTTAAATTCTGTCAGTTTTTTCAGTCGAACTTAAAACAGTGTAGCACATTGGGAAAGACAGTAATGCTTCCTCGTATCAGCACTGGATTTCACATGCTTTTAAAAAGCTACACACCAACATCACAGTTCTGAGTGATTGCTACTAACCATACAACATGAACAGATTTTGACCAAAGTGCTCAGTGTGCCTTCAATGCACTTAATGTATTCCTACCTGTGTGGTCCTGTTCATCTGATAGCCTTGATTATTTATTTGGTTATGAGCCATTTTCTGACCATGAAACTGTGACTGTAAAATTAGCAGCATGAAGCAAAAGTAACATTATTCAAGCATGATTTATAGGATCGTTCATTACCTTTCCATGTCACACACATACACTAACACAAATGCACAAAATGCACACGCTTATTTGGACAATGACCTGGTGAAACGAGAACAGGCTTCAATTTCCCAGTACAACTATAATTGAGACATTATATGTGTAGTAGTGTCTACCTAGCAGTGTGTTATCTATTGCTTTAATTTGGCTTGAGTCAACGTAGTTATCCACTAGAAAAATGACAACGTTTTTGTTGAAATCCCCAACTACATTTTGAAATATAACCCTAACCCTACCCTGCAAATCTTCAGTTCACTGAAACATGATTGTAGTCCATCATTTGTGGCTTTCACATGTTGTAAATCCAACCCGTTCTCAACCCGTGTCAAATTCCGCCACTTTGTCACGACCCCTTGGCGTTACTTTTTAACAAACTGGGTACCCTTTCTTGTCATTTTCCAACACCACCGGATGCCACCTTTTTCCTAATTGTTCGACTCCACGACACTGTAGCCAACAACTTCTGTTACGGTTAGGGTTAGGCAACAAAAACAACTTGGTTAAGGTTAGAAAAATGGTTTGTGTTAGGGTTACATAAGAAAAATGTACATGTCATTTAGGCTTGAATTGTACTTTCAATACGCTGGGAATCGATCCCCGGTCTTTGGCATCCAAGGCAAATGCTTACGCCCATCCGCCACCCCGACCATGGCGCCCTTACTGGCCACCTCTTTATGTCATTTTCACACTCCCGTCGCGTCGATTTCTCAATGAATGGCAGGAGCAGTTTCTCTGAGCTTGTAATAATGACGTGGATGGGTTTAAATTGGAGTTAGTTGAAAGCCCGGTGCATCTCATACAAACGCTAAACGGCACCTTGTATGTCGAGGGACGTGACAAAGCAGTGGAATTTGACGCCCTGGGAATGAGAACGAGCTCGTAAATCCCTCTTCTACATCTCATACTGACACTTTCTCTTCACTGATCTGTTGATCTGTGCATGTTCATACAAACATCTTATTCATCACTATGTAAGATTTTACTCACAAGTCTAAGTTTGAGATTAAGTTTTCTACATGTTACATGTACATATTGAACTGAATTGCATTCAATTGCATAAACTGAATTGAACTGAACTGAAGTGAACAGAACTAGTACCCCCTGCTCAGTCCTATTCCTTTGTGGAGTGGGCAGTCCACCACCACGGTTCCACTCCCATCTGGAATTTAAGTATTATTGTTGTGTAATCACTCTTACATTCTCATCTATGTTAGGTTGGCATCGTGCTCCACTATGCTTCTTTGTCCGCTATGCTATGGCTGACATTCACTGCTAGAAACATCTGTAATGACGTGTCCAAAGTCCCGCCACAGGCCCAAGACAGGAATGGGCCTGGCCAGGCTCGGACCAAGCCAACCATACTCAGGTAAGCTCAGCAGACTCCATGATTCCAGACTATGCAGGGTTACCTTAATCAGATTGATTGCCTTACTCTGAAACTAATGACAAACCACACAAAACATTGCAAGGATTGAGTTATCATTTTAAAACCAAGAAAATGGTTGCCTCCAGAACGACAGAAACAGACTTTTTCTACTTGATTAATATAATTCGAAGTAGCTGCCACCATGTTCACTCTCCAAATCTCTAATGAATAACTGAATAACTATTACTTATTGCCATTATTGTCACAGTTATTAGTCAGAAAAAACAAAACAGGAGAGTGGGCCAATGGCAGAGCAGAGACAAAGAAAAACCAACATCTTTTCAGGCACTTAGCCCAATTTGGCCACTGATTGGCCAATCAACTGCCACAAATCAACATCTACATAGCCCTAGGCCATTAGGCAATCCTTACTGTTGAGCCCTTCTATGTTTATGTGCACAAATGACTCCATACTCTGTTTGCTGTAAACACCTTCATTTGACTATTAATGCAAACACCTTTATATGATTATTACTGATTACGGTCATAGTACCACACACACACCAATTAAAATGTGGAGTACTGCAATATTAGCCAGAAAAAGTTGTGATCATGTGAGCTTTAATGCGACTACATTGTTTTCCCTGTTATTTTCAGTGGTTTAGGGTTTTTTTTGTGATCAACTTTTTATTGATTTTTCTCCCCCCTTTTTAAACAAAAACCAATACAAAGTACAGCACAATACAATACAACACTATACAACCAATACAGACAACAGCAATAACAATAACAGGACAAACGAGCTATACAATACAATACAGCCACTCTCCCCGCCCCCCATCTCCCGCCAGCCCGGATCCCCACCATGTACAATATACAACCATAGCAAGAAAAAGGAACCAGAAATAAACCATAACAAAAATTACAACAGCAGAACAAGTTTTTCCAATAGCCGCGACCAGCACGCCACATTCCGCGCCTTGGCACAATGCCACCGGGCCGCAGAAAGCTCCAGCTGAGCGATATTATGGAATGCAGAGAGCCATTCCCTCAATGACAGCACATGCGGCGGTTTCCAGCGACATGCTACCATCGTCTTAGCAGCTGTGAGACCAGCTAACAGGATGCGCCTATCATTTACCATTAGCTTCACAGAGGAGGTGTCATTAAGTAGTAGCAGGGACTGTGAATGAGGAATGGCTCTCTCCATGATGTCAGACATGATCCTTGAAATATTCTCCCAGAATCTATAAACCTCGGGGCACTGCCATACCATATGAAAGAAAGTGCCAATAGTGTTGTCTGGGCAAAAATCACAATATGGGTTGTCTCTGAGTTTCATTTGCTGTAATCTTTGGGGGGTGAAGTAATATCTGTGAATAAATTTATAGTGAATCATCTGATGATTTGGATTTCTAGATGACAGAGGTACATTGGCCCATATAGTACGACGGTTCAAATTTGAGGAATTATCATCATAGTCATCCAGAATCTGTTAACAGGTAAGGGTCTATACGAAAATTCAGTTATAAACCTATAAAGGTCAGAGACAACCCCATTGGTTTTGCCTTTGGGGGTCAGTATCTTATGAAGGGGGTGATTTTCTAAGTCGGTGCCCCACGGAACACCTTGGGCACGCAATGTGGCACGCAGCTGTAAGTTAAAAAAAAAAAAGAAGTGCCCGGAAGGTTATAGGACCTTTGTAAATCCTGAAATTCACGGAGTTCAGTGGTTTAGTTGAAATTGCACTGTCTACCTGGATGAGATGATAAAATCCCATGCACTGTTCTCCCAAGGAGAATGTCATGTACCCACATACTATGTTTCACAATGGGCTAATTTTCTCTTCTGCATTTTTATTCTTCTGTTTTCTCCTTTTCAACAATTCCAGCTAATGCTAATTAGATAGCTTGAAAGATGTTGTTAAACGTTGTGTTGCATAAGAATGATGCAATGCTCCGTGCACCCTTTGACCTCTTGCTCTCTCTGTTAATAGCAATGCTCATAGCCAGAGCTGCCAACTCTCGCCCATTGATCGTGAGACTCACACAATTGACACTTTTCACACGCTCTCATGCCACAAGTCCATTTTCTCACGCAGTGAAAAACAAATTCATAACTTATAATGTTATGAAAAGAGGACACTGACAGCGCACGGACAGACAAGACAGAGCAGCACACCACAACAGCAGCATCATGCAGCCACGAGTTATTCAGACCATCAGGGGGAAAGCGAGAAATATACACAAATCTATTATATTATAATTTATTCTCATGGATGCTGCTCAGAGTAATCTCAGCAGCTTGCGCAGCACAGCGTCTCTCACTCTCCTCTCATGCCGTGCTCACGCAGGCAGGAGTGAGAGTGAATTACTATGGTTACGGGGACACTGTGTTGCTTTCGCTCTGAAACTTTCTCGCGATTCCCAATAATAGGTTTTTAGGTTAGTATGCCTATGCAAAAATGAATGTAAGTATGCTGAAATCTAGTAATATAACATAATTTTACATTTTTGGTTAAAGGCCCTATATGTAAGAATTCTGAAGCAATTTACATGTATTAATCATTTTTTTATTGCCAATGAGTGAATGGGATTTAACGTAACTTAAAAAATGAGACCTTCCCCAACTTTCTCGGTTGCCTATAACAGCCTGTGGACTGATTTCTATGTGAAGGACTCAGGTCGGTTTTTCCGGGAAAATCAAACGGATGTGACGCTTCTGCACGCTCCCGAGCTTGCCTCTTCTACAACGCTTCTGCCAGTAAACCAGAGAAAAAGATCAGAGAGGCTGCAACACTAGCTACCGTTAGCTTATAAATTGAGTCCGCTAACGTCAGTGTTATATTGATGTGACTTGGACACCGCTGCAGACTCAACAACCACGTTTTATTTGACTGTCGTCCGTCTCAACCTTACGTCATGACGTCATACGCACTCTGACGCTACGGATACTCACACAATACATTACATCCCCCTTCTTAAGATTTTTTTTTCTTTTTTCTTACCACACCGTTAATACCAAAATGATGCCTCTAGGTGTCCTTACAATTCAACAACATTGAAATAAACCCAAAAAAAACATCTTAACTTCTTGTACTGTATTCTGCATTGTATGTTACAATACTAACAGCAGTGTATTTTCTTTTGCTAACATAGACTAATAAATCTTTTTATTTCACACTTTGGAACCTATAACATGTGACCTTGTCTCAAGCTGTGTGAGATTCTATGTATGTCTAGTCTTTACATCTAGCTGGAAGCTTGACTTGTCTCCCAGACTGTGTGTGACACAATTGTGACTGTGCTTGTCCCACATGAGTGTCAGTGCCTTGAGTGACCTCTGTGTCCTTGCAGTCTGTGTCATTCTTAGTGTCTTTTGTTTCATTGTCTGTATATGTGGAAATGTCCTGTGCATCTCGCCTGTCTTCAGTAGATGCTTCCTGTTCCTCCTGTAGACCCTTCCATCCGGTGTGTGAACTATGAAGGATCTTGGTTGCTGATGTTTGTTCACAACCACAGCTGGCTGCCATGGGTCTCCTCTCTGTATTCTGACATTTTCACCTGTTTGCAGATCAACTATTTTGTTTGTCTGTCATAGTAGCTCTTTTGCTTCATTTGCCTGTACAGTTGCTTGTCATGTACTTGAGCTTTACCTTCAGGAGTGAGTAGAGTTGTGGATGCTGGCAGTTTGGACTTCAGACGACATCCCATTAACAGCTGAGCAGGAGAGAAACCTACACCCTCAATTGGTGTGTTGCGGTATTCAAGCAGAGCAATGTAAGGGTCACCGTTGCTACTTTGTGCCTTTTTGAGCATGTTCTTAACAGTCTGTACAGTTCTCTCCGCTTGTCCATTAGACTGAGTGTGCCCTGGACTGGAAGTAACATGTTGAAGTTCCCAGCTTTCCGAAAATACTCTGAACTCACCACTGGCATATTGTGGACCATTGTCACTAATCACAGTATCTGGAATGCCATGTCTTGCGAATGTCAACTTCATTGCGGTAATGACACCTCGACTGGTCGTGTCACTCAACTTGGTGATCTCTGGATATTTTGAATAGTAGTCCACACAAAGCAGGTATTCTGCCCCATTGCAGTGAAAGAGATCTGTGCCAATCTTCTCCCATGGTCTTCCTGGTAGTGTGTGGGGGAAGTAGAGGCTCTCTTGGATTGCTGTTTTTGTTTTCATTACAGAAAGCACACTGAGACACAATGTCCTCTATCTGAGTTGATATGTCTGGCCAATAGAGAATGTCCCTTGCTCTTTCTTTACATTTCACAATCCCCAGGTGTGACTCGTGAATTTTGTTGAGCATTTCCTGTCTCATTTGGTTTGGTACGATGAGTTTTGTATTTTTGAACATTAGTCCTGATGCGTAGCGGCCTCCCCCCTCAAATGTCCAGTATTTCTGCATTTCATTTGGAACATCTTTCCTTTCTGTTAGCCATCCATTCATTGTAATGTCTCTTAGCATTTGCATTTCAGGATCATCTGCTGTTGCTTTCCTGAACATGTTCAACTTCTCCTCGGAGATGGGTAGCTGAGGTGTAACCCAGTTGACCTCCAGTTCTTCTCCTAACAACTCTTCTTTTTGTTCTTTGAGGTAAGCATGGTTCAGAGCATCCGCGATGTACAGTTCTTTTCCAGGCTTATAGGTGACTGTGAGAGCGTACCTCTGTAGCCTGAGAAGCATTCTTTGCAGCCTCATGGGAACTTGGTGGAGTGGCTTTTTGAAGATGCTCTCAAGTGGTTTGTGTTCACTCTCAACATGGATGTCTCTGCCATATATATATTGGTGGAACTTCTCACACCCATAAACTATGGCAAGTAATTCCTTCTCGATTTGAGCATATCTGCATTGACAGTCAGTAAGTGCTCGTGATCCATAAGCCACAGGCCTTCCTTCCTGCAGTATAACAGCTCCTATGCGTTCTGAACTGGCATCCACAGACAATGTCACAGGTTTGTTGCCATCATAGAACTTGAGTGTTGGTGCGTTGGTAACCAACTGCTTCAATTTGTCATAGCTTTTCTTCTGTTTGTCTTCCCAATGCCATTCAGTGTTGCTCTCTAGTAGCTTTCGGAGTGGAGCGCTGACCTCAAGACAAATTGGGAATGAACTTGGCAAGATACTGTATCATGCCCATGAACCTTAATAGTGCTGCTTGTCTTGTGGTGGTGGTAGCTGTACCACGGCTCTCACCTTTTCATCATCAGGTTTTAGTCCATCAGCACTGAGTACATGACGTATGTACATGATGTATGTACTTGGTCTCTGTAGTTCTAATCTTGCATTTGCTTTTGTTCAGTTTTAGGTTGTACTCTCTTGCTCTCTCCTGCAGCTTCCTCAGTCTCTGATCATGTTCCTCGGTTGTGTCACCCCATACCAGCAAATCATCAATGATGTTGACTACCCTGTCCAGGCCTTCAATCATTTGTGCCACGGATCTCTGGAATACCTCGGATGCAGAGGAAATCCCAAAGGGTAGACGCAGGAAACGATATCTCCCTGTAGGCGTGTTGAAAGTACACAGTTTGGAACTTTCCTCATCCAGCTTGATCTGCCAGAAACCTTAATTGGCATCTAGTACTGAAAAGTACTTCGCATTAGGCATGCAGGAGACAACCTCTTCAACAGTGAGCAGCGGGTAGTGCTCTCGTTTGATGGCTTGGTTGAGATCTTGTGGATCCATGCATATCCTTGTCTTTTTTGGTGTAACCACTGTCACCATACTATTCACCTAGTCGGTCGGTTCTATTTGCCTTGTTATAACTCCCATCTGTTCCATTCTGCGTAGCTCCTCCACTACTTGGTCCCTGAGAGCTACCGGAATCTTTATCGGAGCATGCACGACTGGTGCAATAGTTGGATCAATCTGAATATGGTGTTTCCCTGGTAAACATCCTAATCTAGAAAACAAGTCATCGAAGTCTTCCAGAATGTCTTTTTCATTGACTTTTTCAACACCATATGTTCGCTTCACCAGGCCTAACTTTGTGGATGTTACTTTGCCCAGTATTGCTGGAACATGTTGCTGTACTATCTCAAACTCTATCTTGTGTTTTTGTCCTTTATACACACAGGTGAGTGCTCTTTTGCCCAATGGTGCCGACTTGTGGCCGAAATATGCAACAAGCTTGCAGGTGGATTTTCTCAGTTTTCCTCTGATGTCCAGTGAGTTGAATGTTTCTGCTGACATCACATTGCAACCTGCACCAGTGTCAATCTTAAATGTCACATTCCTCAAAACAAGACAACCTGAGCACGTGCAAAGACAGCATGAACAAAAGCAGCAAGACTCATGACAGCAGACAACAGTGGCAGAGTGGCAGTCTGCATGGCAAGCGAGACACGACGCCTGAAGTTGGCTACTTATTCTCAGCTAGTTATTCGTGGGCTGTCAGGGAGCAATACAACTTTTTCAAACAAGGTTTCCTCTGTATTTTGAGTGTTGTTCTCAAAAATGTTCTCTACCAGACAGGGCCTCGACTTTTTAATAATTTTGTTTAGGTGCTGACCCAAACTATCACAGTTTGACAACTGTGTTGGGTATAGTTGTGATTGCACTTTCTGCCGATTTGCTATGGTCCTATCGTTTGATTACCAAAACGTCTCAAGAATCTGACACTGGAGCAAAATCCAGAATTATGAGGAATTTTATTGTGGCATTATTGTATTATGACCCCCTGAACAGGGTATGGGGGCTATATGTCATAAGATAAGATAAGATAAGCAAAGTGATTACCCTTTCTTCCTATTTGCTATGGCCCTACCTCATGATTATCAAAATGTCTCACATGCTACAGTAAAATTTCTCATAATTCAGGATTTGGGGATTTGGATACTCTGTTTTAACTCTTGTTTTTCTAATCAAGTGGTAGGACCATAGCAAATAGGCAGAAAGCCGACACAAACTGAATTGTGGACTTGAAGTGCGTGGAATTGGATAAACCTTTTACATCTCAAAACTAGTTAATTTACAGGGACTGGAAGAAAAAGAATTACAAGATGAGATAAAAGTGATAGCCTGTTCAACTTAAAGCAATATTCCACTTAGTTTTAACATGGGGGTTATTTCGCACTTGACTGCCATGAAAACCATGATAAAAATTACTCACAAAGATGCAGCTGGGACGAGTTTGTAGCATTTGGATTTTTGCTTCCCGTTCAGTTGATTGAGGCCACGAAAATAGCCTGAAAACTTAACATTTAACATGTTTGTGAACAGAAGATAAGTGATTCAGAAACTTAAATGAAAACAGTGCAGGATTTACTATATTGAGAGGTTTCACCGAGATGCTATCCTGCAAAGATGGCGGCGTCGCCCCAGAACACTACACGATTCCCATTCCCTATGTTTACCAGCCTGATCAGCCCCGGGAATCTGGATGAATTATCTGACGTTATCTTGTGTGGATAACCCCTCCCTGAAATGAGTTTTTCCAGGGTGAGGGCGGTGGTAGGCGAGACGCTTCATCACTCCCAGCTGCACTGCTACTGCTAGCAACGGAGGTAGTTGGACTTGTGACACCGTCAGTCTCGTCACCCTCAGGCCCAGCTGCGCGGCCTGCTGGGTGGCCTGGTGGGCCTAGGCTTGTGCTACCAGCGCTAACGCAGGTCTGCAGGGCGCTGGAAGAGGCAGCATCTGGATCAATATATTTTAATAAAGCACCCCTCGCTTGCTCCTTTGCTATTTTTCTTTTTTTATATTCACAACCTGACAATTTCACCCGTTTCGTCATGTTGTCCTCTCTTGATAGTGAGTTTTTGGTTGAACGCTTTCTGAAATTTGGACACACTGGTGTGATACACCAGATGTTACTTAAGTCAGTAAGAAATTTCAGAGACATTAAAATTTCTATCTTCTTTTCTGGACTCGCCTGCTCCCAAAATCACTCCCCTGAGTGAGCTTAATTTCATGCCCTGCTCACACTAAACAATTAGGCAAGTTTAAATGTTCAACTTTCAAATCTTTCATTGTCAAATGTGCAGAAAGGCAGGGTTATCTGTACAATGAAATGCTTAGGGCAAGGCTCATGTCAAACAACGTAAACAATCAAAAGTACAGTACTAGAGAATAAAAAGACAAATACAAAATAGGAAGTAAAAATATATAAGTAAAGACTACATACAGGGCAGGTCAGACAAAGTGTTCACTAAATGTTTAAAAGTAGTAGTGAATGTATCGAAACTCGCCTACTGCAGAAAGTAAAGCAGTAACATAAATATAGTAGCATATAGGCCTATGACAATTATAAATATATATAAGTAGTATAATACATTATCTAACTATAAAGCAAGGAATCTCTGTCTGTATGTGAATGAGTGAGTATGTGAGTGAGTATGTGCGTGAGTGTGTGTGTGTGTGTCCTTCGCATATCTCGAGAATCGTTCGTCCGATCTACTTCACACTTGGCGTGTTTATTGCTGGGGACCCCAGGACGTGCAGTTTCGGATTTGGTGCAATTTGGACACGCGAGATGTTCAATATGAATAAACTTACAGCAGTGGGGTGGGGCGAACAGAGCTCTGTGCAATGTATGACAGATGAATAGCACAGTATTGTCCTTGGGGTGGCTATGTGGCAGGCCAAGTTAGGGCTGCTAAACAGAACTGTTAAAGAAATAGTTCACCCTAAAATGAAAATTCAGTCATTACTCACCCCCATGCCAGCTGAAACTCGGGTGAAGTTTGTTAGTCCATACAGCAGGCCCAGTGGAACGTTGTAGAAGTGACTTGAAAAGAGAGACATTTACACCATTATTTAGCTGAAATTGCCACTCTAGCTTGAAAAGTTCACATTTGCGAGCACCCGAGATATGAGAACTACATGTGTAACTCTCTTCTCGTATTGCCAGAAATAAGACTTCCGGTTTGGCCATTTAGCCTTCAAAATAAAAGCGCAAGATTAGAAAATAGGCAGAAATACTGTTTTAAACCAATTACTTTGTATTTAATCATCAAATTCAATAAGTCAGCACACATATTAATGTTTGATGTCCACTTAAGTCTCTGTTCTGTATGTATTCTACACAGTGTAATACATGCAGCATTTATAGATAAAAATGGCACATTTTATGGCATTTTTCATAATTATTTTGACATCAAATATTATGTTTATTTGTTATTTTATTTTACTTGTTATTTTCAGTTGTTTATGGAAAAATAAACAAAGCTAGATAAGCCTGTTCACATAGATAAAACGTAGATACACGCACAACACACACAACACAATTGGCAGACCGCAGCCAGAAGGAGAATGGAGCTGGTGTAGCAGCTTAATAGGCCTAAAATGCTGCAACTGGGCAAGTGTAGATACACAAATGCTATGCATGCGGTGTAGTTACATTGGTCAAGCTACAGAATTACAGAAACAATAGCCATATCATAGGCACATGTCACTTTCACATTTTTTTTAAAGGAGTAGTCGTCCTAGTGTGTGTCGTAGTAGCGTAGTTGACCATGAAAATTGTACAAACTACGCAAAATGCCTAGTGGTTGCCATCTCTGATCTAGGGTGCTGTGTGAGATGGCTTTGGCACACATGCTTCAATCCAATGCCTCATCTGGATCTACTGAAACCGAGACAAATATAGGGAAACATTGACTAGGTGTAGGTGCACCTTCTTATCCCAAAGAGCCACCCCTGCCTTTCTCTGTCTCTTGATCAATGCTCAATCCCTCTGCAGCTTGCCACACAGAATGATTATCTTTTTGATTTACTTTCCTCAAAGTAAAAATCTGTAGATTTATAGTTCAAAGAAAAATTCTGATCACTATTAAACTTTCAGTTTGACTAATTTTGAAGACACAGGGATTTAGAGACAACTCTGACACCTTCCCACTTGCCCAAGGAATTATCTTGGTGAGAGCAGATCCCTTTATTCAGCTGCTTTTTCATCTCCCTCTCCTCCACCTGTTACCCTGCATAACCCCCGTCCATGGTTTGTACTTTTTTTTTTTTTAATTTTACTTATTGTTGCTGCCAACATCTATTTCTTCTTCTTGCAGATTCTATTTTGTAAGTGATGGAATCCCTCTCATAATTGTTGGAGTCACAGCAGCATTTAGTATGGATAACTATGGGAGCAGGGACGAAGCTCTTTAGTAAGTACTTGTAATTTCTGAACAATCACAGATAAGTCTTCTGTCTTCTTTATTTGCCACTACATTGGTGCAGCAATATATCGGTATACAGTTGTCGCAACACCATGCAAAATGTTTTTGTTGTTTTTTTTAAAATATGATAAAATGTATATATGGTCTCTATCTCTGTTTTTCAGTTGCTGGATGGCATGGGAGCCAAGTCTGGGAGGTTTCTATGCCCCCATGGCACTTCTGGTGCTAGTCATGTCCATCTACTTCTTGTGCACCTACATCCAGCTCAAACGTCACCCAGACAGGAAGTATGAACTGCGAATCATGAGTGACGAACAGCAGCAATTATCATCCAATGAGTCAAACCATCATTGCCACAGTGAAACTGTGGGGGATTCTGCTGGGGACTGCCCATCGTTTGCCACAGGCATATCAGTGCTGGCCAATGAGCACTCATTTAAAGCTCAGCTCCGGGCCGTAGCCTTCACCCTTTTTCTGTTCCTGGCCACCTGGGCTTTAGGGGCATTGGCCATATCCCAGGGCCATTTCCTGGATATGATATTCAGCTGCTTGTATGGGGCATTTTCTGTCTCTCTGGGACTCTTCCTGCTCATCCAGCACTGTGCCAAACGTGACGATGTGTGGCACCGCTGGTGGGCATGTTGCCCGTCCAAGACCGAGGAGGTCAGTGGGGATGGACAGATACAGAGGCAGGGGCTCCATCTGCCACAGGCACACTGCCACCTGGACTCACCTTGCTCAGGCAAGCAGCCACTGCTCTCTCCTCATCTTGTGCATGCCCCCACGACTCACTACAAAATGCCACCGCCACCAGCTCCCCTGAGCCCCACACCCAATCACACAGTTCCATGCTGTGTGGCTGTGATGAACCCTGTTCCTCTTGCACCCCCCTTTTCTCTGGCAGAGGCAATGCCTTCTCCACGTCCACAGTCGCTTCCTGATGAGCTCCCTCGTCCCACTCTGCCCCTGCAGAGCTGTCTCAAGGACAGGACAAAGTCACGGTCCTTCAACCGGCCACGGCCCTGCCTCCAGGACTACCACTCTCACGTAACTTCTGTTAGTATGGATGGCAGTATGCACAGCTCCCACCTGGACAGCCCTCACAGTGTGCACCACCTCGACAGCTCACCACTGGTGTGCAGTAACCCCCACCCAGACCTCCAGCTGGTCTGCCCCAGCCCTCACTTGGATAAGCAGCTGGCCACTTGCCACAGCCTGCACCGCCAGAACTCCTACCACAGCGTACAAGAGCCAATTAATTCCTGCCACAACCTGGCACACAACACACATGCCGACACCATCTCCTGTCACAGCCTGTGCCTGCCTTCACACAGGGGACACACCTGCCACTGGCACATGTATGGCACTCCCAAAGCTGATCCTTCTGCAACTATAAGCTTTTGTGAGAAGTCAGATCCATCCAGGCAATGTCAGCAAGATTCAGACACTTATAGCTGTAGTTCAAAGACGGCTGACAAAGACAAGGACAATATTCTCTGCTTAGAGGTGGAGCAGACAGTTTTCCCCAGAAATACTCTGCCCCGGCAACATGCTACTCTGAGCCGAAGAGGCACCATCAGCCGAAACAGGAGTCTGCAGGAGGACTACCTGGTTGGTTCCGATGCCACAGGAAACATACGGACTGGACCTTGGAAGAATGAAACCACCGTTTAGCTTTCTTATGGTTGTGCCTGCCAAACCGTCCAGCAGCCCTATAATAAAACTACTTTGTAGACATTTGGGCCTCTTTGCCTTCAGCTTCCCTTTCAAACTATGAGTAGAGTTTTGTGTGTGAGGTGTGAGGCCTATTGTCCTATAACCCTTTATTCCAAAGGTATCTTACTTTTTAGTATATGACATCAACTTTTTACAAAGAATATTCAATATTGCTCCACCTCACAGACAACTGTTTACAGTTTGTATTTATCTCATGATTTCCTGCTCCATTTAAATATGATGATTGACCCATTTGAAAGATGTCCATATTTGTTAATATTAGTACATTTCTAGTAACGTAAGAGTGTTTTATTTGTTTTGTATTGCATACAAGAGTGCATGTGTTGGTGCATACATTCATACAAATGTGGTAAGGTGTGAATGTATGCACCAACACATGCACTCTTGTATGCA
>OMOV01113173.1:0-15041 GCA_900312565.1 Beryx splendens | reverse complement strand
ACACCACCCTACCCGCACCCCCCCACACACGCACGCACCCACGGACGCACGCACGCACGCACACACACACACACAAACTGCAAGCACACTCACAAATTAACATTGTGTTTATTCTCACACATTTTTCCACTCTGCAGAAAATCACTGTGGGCGACGGAGGGGCATTAATAGCAGATTGGGCATAATCACTGGTCAACTGTTTCATCCACGGCAACAACATTGCGACATCAACATGACACCAGCAATTATCAGTGATCATCTCTGTGGAGGTGGAATCTCTCATGGCTACTGTATGGAGTTGAGTAGCTGTTGAAGCCAAAGTGTGTGTGTGTGAAACAGAACTAGAACAGTTAAAGTCATAAACAGGAGAGAGAAACATGAAAAGTAACAGGCCAGCAGAGGTGAAGAGTGTGACTGAGAGACCGAAGAAGCAGATGGAATGGATACTGTAGGAGGAGGAGGGTTGGGGGGGTTATAAGTGAAGTGGTATACAAGAAGTGCATCTGTGCACGTCCCAACGGGCTGTTCCCTCATATTTGTAGTCTGCCCCGGTTAAAGACACTCCTGTAAAAAACAACAGAATCATTTATTGAGCTGACATTAAAATTTAATGCTAAATGGAAAACCCTCGCTGTTTCCTATTGTATTTTCAAATGACTTGATAGCCTTTTATTTTTCCCTTGTTCCTTTTATTATCTGGGGGCATTGTGTTGGGTTTCCCTTCCAATCCCTTCCACTGCCTCTCTCTCTTTCTTCCACCTGCTTCTTCCTTCCATCTGCTTCTACCAGCCTTTGACTTGCTCTTGTTTTCCCTCTTTCTTCGGCTTGACTAGCTGCATCATCCTCAGGAGATTTTGACATGATATTAAGCTATAGTTACAAGGCAATACTCTGATGTGGATCCCGGGGGAAATCTCTTAGATCTGGAGTGTGCCACTTTTACTAGAGGAGGCAGGTGTCTGCCTTGCTGAACCAAACAACGATATATTTAATTTTGAAAATGGATACATACTACCACCCTCCAGCCACCAGGGATCGGCATTCTGAGATGAGAGAATCAGCCTATTTTTCCCTCTCTTAGCCCAGGAGGATGTTAATTCATTGACAGAATGAGGTATGATTCCAGCAGTGACAGGTGTGGGCAGAAGCAGGTGCTGCCTTGTGATACTGTTGTGAAATTTATGTCTCTCGTCTCGCAGTGAGGGCCTTGTCTACACCAGCTGCCGCAACCTTGTGCGGAGAAAGCTAAGAGGTTTTAATTAGGAGTAAGAGTGTCATTAATTACACATTCGTTCACACTCACATCACTGTCTCAGAGAACTTCTGTCTACCTTCTGACTCCTCCCTCTCTCCTTCCCTGTCAGCGCAAAACCCATTTATGCACCCCAGAATTTACTCCATTCCCTACCGGGAGAAGGAGAGCAAATTTGTTAATTTGATGAATGGCAATCCTAACTCTCTTCATGCCATCCCTCCATCCCAGTCTCCCAGACCATTCAACACTCTCTTCCATCTTTGATCTAGGACCCCCATGGGGAGTCATGTTTGAAAACTCAGACCCCTGACAGCTCTTTCAAAGGGCCAGGATTTAAGTGAGAGGGGGGGTATATGCAGCAGATTAGTTTCTTAAACGACTTGGGGAACAATGAGCAGAGGAATTTCTTATGAAAAGCGCCTAGGATTCATTACTCTGACTAATTTAATTTCTCCCTTTTGTACAAACGAGATGATGAGGTCATAACTCAGTGCAGAAACCTGAGACAGTGGCTGTTGCTGCCGACAATGTGATAAAGACACGTAATAATGCTTAAGTTCCTCAGATTCCTCAGAGAGAGGAGACTTTAATCTTCCGGTATAATATAGCAAGGCTTTATTAATATCCATTCATAGGTAGTCTGCTTGGCATTACAGGCACTGGTGCTACAGTACTGTAATCAGGAGAAGCAGAAACAGGCTGATCCCCCAGCCCAACTGTGAAGAATTTTTTTTTTGTCAAAATATATTGTTGATGGAGGTATCAGAAAATGTGAGGTACAATATACTGTAGGCGGCGGCGCACATTCAGTACGTTAGTCTATCTGGGTAGACAGAGCACAGATAGAGTTGACAAAACTGTTATGTAGTGAAATCTATCTTGATAGCTCATCAAACCCTGCACCCCCATGGTACTCTGAATGCAAAATATCAAAATCTTATTAATTAGAAATTGCATTTTTTTAAGAGGGCCCAATAGAGATAGAACCTTATAATTCTATGAGGTCAATTTAAATTTATGTATATATTTTATTTTATTAATTTAATTTTGCACAATTTCTGGGTTTGAAATCAAGTGCAGAATCTGCCCAAGAGTCAGTTTGGGAAGTTTGGCGATTTTGGACCTATATATAATTTGTCTCTTACATACCTGCACTTGGACCAGCAGAGAACATTGACTCCTGAGTCAGCTGCTGGTTGAAACGGCGAGCTCCTGTTGCTAGGCTTCTTGCTGCTAACAATGAGTCCAAACAGGGTTTGTCAAAATACATATCCAGTCTGTGAAATATGGAATGCCATTTAAGTCAATATTAAATAAATTTTAAAAAAAACACATAAATAAATAAATACATAAATAAATAAATATGCCTACGGAATAAATAAATACGGCTATGAAATAAATCCTGAAATAAATAAATGAGGCAATAAATGTATAAATATATAAATAAATGTAAATATAAATATACAAATGAGTCAATATAGTTCAATAAATAAATAAATAGGTAACTCTTTTACTACTAGTACTACAGCTCTACTATTTTTACTGTAGCTCTACTATAGCCATACTATACTCACTATATTCATAGTATGGCTCTTCCCCACTGATGTTGACCTTGTTTCTTTTGTGTGTGTGTGTGTGTGCGTGCGTGCGTGCGTGCGTGCGTGCGTGCGTGCATGTGTGTGTGTGTGTGCTAGCAGTGAGCTAGAGGCCCCAGTCTGAACAGACCAGAGTGCTGGGGGCTCCTGTTATTTTCCAGCAGAACCTGCTGGAGCAGGTAGGAAGAGGGACCAGAGCCCTGTAAGGTGGAGCAGTTAACGCTAAGCATGTCTTTGCACAGTTGTTGCACAGCCTGTTAGCTTAGCAGCTAAGTACACCTTCGTCATATTACAGCGATTTAAAATCACATTTACCAAATGTCTAAACACTCATAAAATGATTAAAAGTTACCAGAGCAAATGTAATGTTACCTGTTAGCTGACAGTAGCTTCGGCAGGAGCTGTTAGCAGCTGTCAGTATTATGTTGGGAAGTGAACTGATCTCTTTGCTTCTCTCTCTGTGATTCAGTGCTGTTCTGGTGCGGTTGCTTTGGCCTGAATCTGTGAGATAACCACGCCCCATTCATTTGAATATAACAGATGGAAATAAAAAGAGCTGGGAAATAAATGTGGAATTATTAAATAAAAGTCCCCTGAAATAAATAAAAGTAGTCCTTTGAAAAACATCATTTTGAAACAAAAACCTATTTATTTATTGAACTATTATGACTCATTTATATATTTATATTTATTTATATATTTATTGCCTCATTTATTTATTGCAGGATTTATTTCATAGCCATATTTATTTATTTCATAGGCATATTTATGTATTTATTTAATATCAACTTAAATGGCATTCCATAGTGAAAACGATATGGTGACCAACCAACGTATTTATATCCACAGCCTAAAAAGCAGCAGCACTGCACCATTTCCACTCAGAGGATAGTCTTCTATCAAAGCCTACCCGGCTCCATGTGTTTACAATCTGACCTGACCGTCTGCAAAACTAGATCACTTTCACCCCACAGCAGTCTGTGCTTCAGTCTGTGCTGCGGCAGAGAGAAATAGTTCTGTGATTTCCTGATGTTTATACATTGTTGTTTTGTTGCTCTGCACTTTCCAGTATTTCTGCACATGTACACAATGTAGCCCCAGTCCACAGCAACTTCTGTCGTTTAGTGAGGATTTTTGTGGGGTTTTTTGCATCGAAAAAGTGTTTGCCAACAGGGGCAACCAGACAGCATTAAATAGTTGACAGTGGCCCAAATCTTGCAACCGGGAAACTGTTACTGTTGAGCCCTGTGCCCCTTACATTACATCACATGCAGGAGCATGGGTGTATCATCATATGCTATTATAGTTTCTTTATTAAAACTTTGATTAATACTTACTTTGATACTGTACTGTACATGCAGCTGTTTTGGAATGAGGGACAGATGGAAATGGTTGGAAATATTTAGAGGAGTGACTGTGCTGTGTGCATGTAGTTCACTGCCTTCTTCCAGAAAATTAACTTAGTCCTATCAATAAAATAATTTTGATGATATGCCTAAAGCCAAGCTTTGTCTTTCCAATGGTGGGCTCTACATTTTAGTGCCTGCAGATTGACATCTTGGATAAAAACTTAAGTGGCACAGACTGTCAGATCTCATTATTTTGGATAGACACTGTAAATCACTGTCCTTCGCAGGTCTGTAGGTGGGTGCAGGTTGATCACTTGTGGGTGGAGCAAAGGTAATGATGGGTGCAGAAAGGGTAAAGGAGCATGCAGGCACAGAATTAAGAAATCTGGCGCATGCTGACCCCATCATTCACAATTCTCTCTGTAATTCTTTCTCTTTGTTCCTAATCCTATCCATACTTCATCTTTCCTCACGTTTCTAACTCATACCTTCTCCACTGTCCCTTTGGTCTTTGTTCTGCCTTTTGTCTCCCTCCCTTTCTCTCTTCTCTGCTTCTCTGCATCTGTTGCTTTACCACCTGCCCATTACCAGCTCTCAGCAGGATCCAGCCATCACATTGATCAGAGGGACGCCATGCACAACTACATGATTCCTCCATATTTTCTTCAATTTCTGTAACCAGGGGGAGGAGATGACTCTGAGACTGTGACTGCATCACTGCAGTGTGGGCCTGTTAATGAAACTGCCTGAATCTGTTGGTAGACATGCGGTCACAAAAAATGCAATACACTTGGCTAATGACTCTGATGCTCACTGAGCCCACAATTGCTTTGTGTTATCATCGATCCTGTCACCTATCTGAGAATCATATGCACTCCCGATACATTTTTTGCCTGTAGACACCTGCTGATTTACAAAATTGGATAATTATAAAGAAAATGAGTGAGCAGCAGTTGGCTTGGAAACAGCATTATTTCTGATGGCACCTATTAAATAACGGAACACTTAACCGTTTCACTCATTTGTGTGCACATCAGATCTCAGACTGCTACCGATCCCTTCTACTATATTGCTTTTATGTACAGAGCATCAAACAGGAGTTATTTGACAATAATGGAAGTCAGTTTTTTAGAAAAATATGGGGCCGCTGCTCATGGAAAGTTGCAGCCGTTTTGTGTGTGTGCATGTTTGGGTTTTTACATTTGTTTGTATGCGTGTATGAGTGCTTGTGTGCATATGTAAACAGCAAGGATTACTTTTTTTCCCGACTGAATTAGTCTTTCCATTACATTACAGTGCTGTTTGAAGTTTGGCTTTTACTGTAAGTCTGGAAAGAATCCCAATGTGAACATTTTTGCAAGGCAGATATTTGGCAGGCCAAACATCAGCCTTGAGAAAGACCTAGTATGGATATTGAGTTGCTACTGTATAGGCTTTTGTGCTTTCTAATGTGGTTATTGCTTTGCCAGACTGTACTCTGTAGGCTGTAAGTGTTCAGGGGTTAAAGGAAGGCACAAAACAACATAATTTAGCAGGTCCATAGGCAAACATTGGAGTGTGAGTGCTTCCGATTGGAAATACCAACTACCAGCTGTTTTGTTATGGGAGTGCACAAAAACTGAAGGCTAGCAAATACGTCAGTTAGCTTGTAAACTGCTTATTTCCAAAAGCTGTAGTAACTACGGCTGCAGAGAGGAATGCCACTGATTGGCACTGCTGAAAACATAATGGACAACATTTTCAACCACGTTGTATCAGAACCCACACTTGAGCCATTTTTGTATGAACCACAGAACATTGCTGAGGTGATTTTGCAAATGAGGCAAGAATGAGCTGCCACTGCAAATTAAGTCTACTGTGGGGTATGGTGTCACTGGGATGGATATAGAGACAGGAGAGGTATGGGCTAACAGTGACTGGTGGTGCATGTGTGGATATTGCACAGCCATGCCCACAGAGATTGAGAGTATATGCCGCAATGAATGGGACCGTCACAGTGTTTGCTTGAATCCATGGCTGACGCTGAAGAACAGGGATCATTGTGTGTTACTCAGCATTAAAGTTTTGATGCACAAATGGACAGTGGCGTTTTAGAAACATTCTTCCGCACAACCAACAGGATAAACTGGCAAAAGAGTAAGACACCAGCTGGACAGAGAGGGCAAAAAAACAAGTACTCTAAGTCACTTCAACTGGCTAAACTATGCGAACATGACATATGATACACAGCATAAACACTGGCAAAAATAAGCTGCTCTGTATCTGACTTATATAGCATGACTCAGCATGACTAAAAACTTTATCAGAATTCAGCGAGAGTGAGGCAGAAAACAAATTTTCCCCCGTGTCTTTAGAAAACAGTGGCTGTTTTGTTTGTGTATGTGTACACGACTACGTGAGTTTAAAGTCTACTGTTGTTGACAGATTGTAGAATCCTGTTTTCCTAGCCCAAAAGAGGTTATCAATTGTGTTTTGAGTAGCATCATTCCCATTTGTTTATGAACTCGGTAGCACACAGAGTATACATATTAAAAGTGGAAATGGGATACTATTTACAGATCAGTGTGATATGACAATCATTCTTTCTGTTTTTTTGACACAGCTAAACCTTTAAAGTGATGTAATCTCAGGTTAAATGGGTATATGAATCATTGCAGTTAACCATTGTGCATGCTTTGTTTGTTGTGATTACTTTTGTTTGTGATAATACATTTTTATTACAGGTCACCATGCACACAGATCCTCTAGAACATCAATTCATTGCAAGATTTTACCTTCTATTCAAAACATGGTTATTTGTGTAAAAATTCCATGCACTCCTTCCCTCCTCCAGTAAATTTATGTGAGGCACAGAGATAGTATTTTAGGTCAGATTTAAGGCTTACCACCTTCCCTTGGAGATTTCCCACAGGAAATCTACAAGTGACATAAGGAATCCTCTTTCTAACACTTCATTATTACAAGCATACAGTCTACCATAGCCCCAGGACACAAGGTATATCCAATGTAAAACAAGGCACTTCATTCAACTGCATCCTCACTACTACTGTACATATCTCTCAGTGTGGTGTTCTTAGGTGACAGTGAAATGTACCACATTGTAAGTGAGTTATATCATTAGCAGGGTTGCCTGGTTGCTGATGGTAGAGCCTTGATAGAGCCTATCTGAGTGTACCTTAGGCTGAAGGCAGAGAGAAACTGCACCAGTCCATCACATGGCTAACACAGATAGACAAGCACGCACATTCATACCTATGAGTCACTTAGAGTCTCCAATTCACCTGAATTGAATTGTCTTGTGGGAGGAAACTGGAGCCCCCAGAGGAAACCCACGCAAACATGGGGATAACATGTAAAGTCCACAAGGAAGAGGCCAGGGCCAGGAAGCAAACCAGGTCCTTTTAGCTGCACATGTGGTAACAGTGCTGCAGTGCCACTGAGCCACCATGCTGCCCTGGCAGCTGCAGTATACCCATTGTCTTGTTTTCTGTTAGTGTTCGCTCTACGGTGGCTCAGTTTCCATTTCTGTTTGTGTAGACAGGGTTATTCATGCTTATATGAAGATGCATATAAACAAATCCCAAATATGGCCTTAGCTGGGATATGTGCACATAGCCCCAGTCAGTGTGAGGATGAAACAGTGGTACAGGATCAATAATACTTTATTTTGGATCATACTGAACATAGACACAACTTTATTATGTACTCCCTATGCACAGTCATAATATGTCACTCCATTCCACATTTGTTTACGGTTTGTTGTCCCAATTAAATGGACTTTTCTTCTGGTCTAAAAGGTAACAGTATTTGTTCAGCTGTGTTTTGGAATTAACATCCAGGCTTGTGCAGCAGGCTGTGTGCCTGGACGTTTCTAACAGGCCATGCCTGCAGTAGTGTAGTGTGAAAGCGTAGGCATGGTGCAGCATCATCTGCTGGGAAAGCCAGATCAAATAACAGACTCAGAATTGCCAAAGTCATTAATTTCACATGCTGGCACTGAAAGTCCTCATGGCTGGAGAGTGAGGAATACTTTCAATCAAAGAACTGAATTCTTATTCAATCATCACAAGTGCCATTTGGGACAATGTCAATCATAGAGTCATGGATTTCAATGTTCCACAACAAAACCCTTTCCCAATACACAATTTATTTCTGGCCTTGCAGGTTTGTTTGGTAGCTGAATTTATTCACATCCTTCCTCTCCCTTTGATTGAAAAAATCATACTCCAATTGTTCGACGGGGTTGTGATGAAACAAGATTACAGTGAGCTAACACTATGGGGACAAAGTTTTCCAGCTCCAACACTCCACTTGGCCATGATCATGGCTCAATCCCACCCACCTCACTAAGCCACTGCCGAAATGACTGAAGCGATGAAATAAATGTGAAATGGCAAATGTGTCAAATATTCAAACAAATATTGCAGACTTGGGACTAAAAGGTTAATGAAGACTTTGGAGGGATTCACAAGGGCACATATATTGGAGCTTGGCATTTTAGTAATTGTACAGTGTATACAGAAGAATTATATGTGTATTTGTGTGCATGCATTTATTGTGTACCTGTTCTGAATTTTACCATCTCAATAATGCAATGAAAGTGCTAAATGAAATGATAAACCTACACCAATGGATATACCACAGAAAACATATAAGATAAGACACATGAAACATAGCAAAACAATTCATGAAAATTAACATATCAAAACAGAAAAAAACATCTCCAGGAAATACTGTTACGGAGGGGAAAGTTTTCATCTATTTAGTCTCAAAGAGAGAAGATGTGATATATTGAAGTTTCAAGCAAAAGCTTTTCTGAACTATAATGCAGCTCTGCCGATTACTGACCCTAAAAAAAGGAAGCACTGTGTGTTATGTGACTCTTTTCTCCTTTAGTTTTAGGCTAATTTATGTGGTTTGCAAAGCTATTCAAAGAATAGAAGGATTAATTAGCAGCAAAAAGTTGATAGCTCTCCATGTTTTCTTCTCTGTCAAAGAACACCATCTGTACTGCCTTCCTGATTAATGAGCAGGTGGAATAGGAAGCATTTTCATCATGGTGTGCATTGAAGCAAACAAAACAGAGATGTGCATTTTCTATTCCCAGAATACCAAAACAATATCAAGTGGAAATTATGTATGCACTTGTAATAAAATGTCAATAGAAACATCAAGTCAATACCATTTTTAGGTGGGTACCTATGTCCATATAAAAGTATGCGTCTATATGTGACTTACTGTACAAGTTGTGTATGTAAAAGTAAAACTTATTGGCAGTCAACTCTGAAGATTTGCATGGTTGATTAAATGAATTAAAATGAACTGTTAAAACAAAAAACATCCCCAAAGAGAATTCACATATATTTGTCCTGTAATGTTGAACAGTTTGATTTGTGAACGTAAAGAGAGAGCCAAGACGGCCATAATTTGTGATGTCCTCAAGGGATAAAACCTAGGGCTGCTCCACTGACGATGAATGAGACTGAGTTTATGGAATCAGAGGCATTACATCCAACTTTTTCCATTTTTCAAATAGATTTGCTGTGTTCCCTCCAACTATCTTGCACAGTCTTTGGTATAAGTTAAAGTTACAAACCCATATGTTACTTAGCTTGCAAAAAACAAATAGTACAATTCAAAACCTTGATAAAAACAAATTAAATAACTATGAGTGAACGCCAAGGATGATTGACTAAATGTTCTCAGTAGTTATGTAAAAACAATATAGCCACTTACCAGACAGTTCAATTGTAGAAGATAACCGCTAGCCAGTTAGGCAGCAGCTAGCCGGCTACAATAATTATCTGGTATAAAATACAAATGTACAGAAGAAAAAAACAACATAAATTGCAGAGAGGAAAACTGGATATGGGAACAACTCAGTAACTCTGGACCAAAGCACAGGTAGTAGCATTAGCTAATGATAGTTGTGATGATGGCTTTTAGCTGGTGAGCGGTGGCCAAGGATCCCCTCGTGATGTTGGCCCTGCGGCGATGGGGGCTTCCTGCTCTGCTGGGTGAGGCCTGTAGGGGCGGGGCTTCTCCTTGTGATGCATCCCAGCTGGTTATGAAGTCCTCTCCCTCCTTTGCTAAATGACCACAGACAGCACATTCCATTTTCAAAAGAAAGGCCAGGAAACTCCCTCAGATCCCTCACAACTCAGTCCTGAGTCCCCAAGTGAAATCTATACAGATAAGGACACTCATTAGTTCAAGCCAGCAACAAGCAGAAACAGGTTCTAACATGTAATGTAAATATGTAAGTGACAATGTAGGCCTTGGTGTATGTATGTTACTGTCACAGGCTGTGTATTGTATTGTATACTGTCATTGTATTGCATTTCACGGCATCATATTGTATTGTCATGTATTCACAGATTTACATATTGTGCTTTGTATTGTGTTGCATTGTGTTGTTTTTATGCAGCAGTACTTTGCCCCTCTGGGTCAGGAAAATAAATCTTGTTTGGCTGAATACAAAGCATGTATGCTAAAAATGGCCTTTTTCACCTATTGAAATGAAAATGACAAAAGATTGAAGAGAAAAACAGAACTATTGAGTCTATTTATGAAGTGTAATATAATTAAAGGGGAACAAATCTAAACTAAAACCTACGCCGACTACAGCAAAACTGACATTGAAAACTGAAATGAAAAATTAAATAGAAAAATTAAAAATATAAAACTATAATCCCATCCTGAATTAACAAAATGTAGTAACACCTATTTTGAACCAGCTGATAATAGGGCAGTTTTTAGCCATCATCTTAGCCAGCTGCTCCACTAATGCACCCATTCTGCGTATGTTGAGCAGTTAAATCTATTTTTCATCTGACTTGTCTCTGTTATTTTCTGATGTGCTTCAAATTCAAGAAAATAAAAATAATTCATTATTTTTTGTTGGAGAAAGGTGTATCTTTCTTTGAACTTCTACAGCAAAACAGGCCTTTCATTGTCATTTATTTAAACCTTTGCAAAATTTGCAAAAATCCCCAGAAATTCACCTTGGCTATTTTAACAGTGTGCATGATGTTCGTCTCTCGTTGGTTGTCAAGTGAGCTGCAGGCTTTATCTTTTGATAACATCACAGATTAGACTTGAGGTGAATCTCACCATTAAGACCACACTTTAACAGAATCGCCCTGATGCATGAACAGCTGGAAATGGAATATATGATCTTTAAATTAACTAAACATACAGTTGCAGTCCATTAATAGTACATGCAGATGAAGCCTTCCTAATTGATACAGCACAGGTGTTTGTTAGCCAGGAAGGCCTCATGCAGTAAGTTAGAGTTAGAGGCTTGGTTTTTAATTACCTCAGGGAGTTGCTAATTTACATTCTGCCTCTAAAAAGTCTCTTGTTGATACAGGAAAATGCGCTTGTGTGTATCTATGTGTGTATGTCGCAAAGCGGTTTGATGAAGCTGTAGGGAAAGAATCAATAGTTTTAATGGGGAATAGGATGTCCTCACTCAAGTAAAATTCAGGCCAAAATACCACATGAAATTCGATCCACAGGATTATCTTATGCTGGTTGGGTGGATGAGGGAGAGAATGATAAGGTAAGGCACTCTTTCTTGGCCCTCATGCGCATTTCTGTTCTTGAAGGTCAGAAAGCTTGTTAAAGTGGACAAACATTACATGCCCAATAGTGCTCCAACTTATTAATATCTTCTCTTCATCTAAGGCATAACCAGTAAAAGGGCCTGCATGTACCAGCCCTGCAACAGTCTTCACTGCCTTCTCTGATCTAGAGACTCATAAGGTGAGAGCTTCATGGTGATTTATCCAGAAATTAGGTCTGCCTCTTCCTACATGCGGAAAACAAGCTGTATTTCCACAGAGGCCCCCCACTGACCTCACATTTTTCTTGGAGATCACACTTACTTGAAGATTTTTCATGGCGTGTCTGTTTTATTGAATGGTACACAGTAGAGAGAAGAACGATAGGGGAGAGAGAGAAAATGTGAAGTGACTGCAGGTTGAGACAGATTCCAATTTAAAGTGTTACAAGTACATGGTATGCATTCTAGCCCATTGATCAACAGTCTCCCCATGGATATAAGCATAACGCATAAAATTAATTCTAATTCCTAATGCTACCCCCTCCCCCTCCTGCCCTCAATATTAATGGTAATGCCCTTCCCCCACTACGACACTAGCACAACAATTTAACATTTACTGTACATACTGTAGTTGTTTTACGTGTGAAAATGTTATTGCACATTACACTTAGCTTCAGTGCAGCCGCAATGCATTTCATGTGTGTTTTGAGTGCATTTGCAGATGCATTTTTAATGCGGATAAGCTCTATGTGGATAAAATTTGTATGTCCAAGACACATCGTCAAGGCCACATTTATAAGGGCGCCAAAGAGGTTAATCTCATCAACGTATTCTGAAATGATTCCTCACTGAACTGTGTAATGTGGCTGGCCAACAATGACTTTTAACTTATGTAAACCATGAAATGCTTTTAAAGTTGTAGTGGTTGTATTCAAACAGGACATTTAAAAATGTTGATCTCACACTTCTTTCTTTCCTAGTGCACTAAATTAACATGCAGTGCCTCACACGTATCGTTTCTTACTCACATTTTAATTGCTCTCCATCAATTACATATTCTGAGTGAGCACTGTATTTGCATAGTGATATGCTTTCACATCGAAGTGTGACCTACTGTTATATTATGAGGGTGAAAAGGTTTCCACTCTTGGCTATGATGTGAATACGATATGCAGCTGGAACTTGCAACCCACTCTACCAGGCAACAGCACGGTGAGATCCTACAGATTTTGCAGGGTGTTTTTCTTTAGCTCCAGCATGCAGCATGCAGCCATGGCCAAGCTGAGTTCAGGGCTGCTGTGATAACAACTTTGGTGTGTGCATTAATTCACCCACACAATTTTTAAAAATGTTGTTACTAATTAGCCTACACACTAATTACAGTTTGTTGAATTACTGACAGAAGCCTTCACAACCAACTTACTGGTAGAACTTACTGGTAGAAGTTTATTGTTTATGAGCTATAAACAAGAAAGCTGATTGAATGGGTCTTCAGTTGACTATTTACAATGAAGACATCTAATTGAATTGGCTGAGACACCTGGTTGGTCCACAGACTAATACAGATAGGTGTATTGACAGAGTCATTTTTTTGCATCTGGCAGTTGTGACATTTTAGAATTGCACAATAAAGTCATGCCTACAGTATGTCAGCCTCATATTGGAGACACTTTTCTCAACTGCTTTCTTTTTTAACCTTTCCCCATGTACATTTCTTAATGTCATTACGCTTGGATTATTTACTCCTTTGAGATAAGTTTGGACCATAAAAGCTGTGCATGTCCTCAACTAAAAAGTATAAAGCATCATTTAAAAAAAAAACTAAAAAAAACGACTTGCACCTAATCACAGCTTTTGAGATAGAACTTTGCTGCAGCAGCCATTTGCTTTGTAAAGCACACCTACTGTTGACTGACTGTTGACTTCCAGTTCTTCCTCTGAGAGCTCCATGACCGCAAACTCCATCATTGGTTATTTCCAAAATATACCTCACTTTTTCTCTTCCTGTATTACCCCTGGGGCAATAGAGGCCATTCTGCTGTCCACAGCACATTCCCCTGCATACATCTCTGGGGACTCTTTTCTCAGTGGCTACGCCATCGCTCCTATCATCAGTCCCCCGAGTCCCACTGAGCTGTACCTGTCCAGACAAGCAGGGAGGCACTGGCTATGCAATAACATATCATTACTTGCTGCAAGGGATTACTAATATATGAGATTGTATGAGATTGATACATTCAGTGGGGAAATTGTAAAATAGAAACTGCAGAAACAAGAGAAATGGTCTCAAGGGACAGGACATCTAGTTAATCTATTAAAATAAATTAAGGTTGATGGGTATTGGGGAAACTAGATGCTATTTCCCAGACTGATATTGTAAGTAAACACCTATGTCCTTGACTTCACTGCACTGCTTATGGGAAAAGATGTGGTTTATTGAACAAATAGGTACTTTTAGCCTATATAAGTTTTTATACACCCCTAGTTTCTGTGTATAAACCCCTTAAATACAGATACATACATTGCAAATAAATATGCACAAGGGTCAGGGCTTCCACATTTGCTACCAATCCCCTCAAGATCCATACTTTACAAAAAAAGATAGCTATTCTGCAGTTAGATGTAATGCAGGCCTAACATTCAAAACTGCTTTTATCAACTACAAGTTCTGCCTATCTTCTTCTTTTTTTTTCTGGCATTTTCATGCTCTTATTGACAGATATATAGTGAGAGAGAGAGAGAGAGAGAGACAGAAAGGTATGGGAGAGAGCAACATGATCTCACAAAAATACGTGAAATGACCACGACCTGTTAACATTACGTGCCGTGGTGGCATGTGTTAAAATTACTTTCCTCCACCACAAATTTAAATATGTTCCTCCACCACAAATTTAAATACGTTCCTCTACTACAAATTTAAATACGTTCCTCCACCACAAATTTGAAAACGCCCCAAAGGTTGGTTGTTACGGTTATGGTTAGGCAACTAAAACAACTTGATTAAGGTTAGGGTTAGGTTAAGGTTAGTTAGGTTAAGGTTAGGGTTAGGTTAAGGTTAAGGTTAGAGTTAGAGTTAGGTTATGGTTAGGGCAGTCCTTCTCAAATAGTGGGGCGCGCCCCCCCAGGTGCCAGGTGCGATGCCAGGGGGGCGCGTGTGACCCTGGGGAACATGCTTCGTTTTTTTGCCTTACTAGAATAAAGTGTAATTGCACATCCACTACAGTAGGTGGCAGTGGCGCTCTCATTGTCAGAGTGTGCGCAGGGAGTATTAGCTC
>OMOV01113170.1:0-13502 GCA_900312565.1 Beryx splendens | reverse complement strand
TGTGTGAGAGAGAGAGAGAGAGAGAGAGAGAGAGAGAGAGAGAGTGTGCGTGTGAGATGAGGAGAGAGCAGAACTGTGAATGTGTTCACTCCTCTCCCCTTCAGGTAGATGCTGTATGAGATGTGAGAAAATGCATGAGCCACTGGATCAGCCTCCTGTCCGTCTTTGTTTCCTCGGCGATCGGCTTGACATGACTTTGGAAATCGTTAAGTCCAGAGTGATGTTGTGGTGCCAGAGCGTCCTGCCGGTCTGTGCTGCAGCACCTCTTTTACGTATTTCTGCTCTAATCCCTGCCTGTGGCTCATATATCTGTAAAGTATCTGTACTTTACTTGAGTTTTTCTCTGATTTAAGACTATTACTCACTACATTTCCAAAGAAAAATCTATACTTTCCACTCAGACTCTCAGGAATTCATCAACTGAATTTTTTATTTATTTTCTTTCTGCATCAGACAGCGTCCACCCCGGTGTTACACCGAATTTGGTGACCCGTCAGATTCTGTGACCCGCACTGATATTCTTGCCCTAACCTAACCCCAACCATCTCACTCCTCATGCCTAACCCTGACCAACCTAACCAACACTGCAGGTCACAGAATCTGATGGGTCACCAAATACGGTAGAACACCAGAAGCAGCTGATGAAGAGCCAAATGTGATTGAATGCTTGTTCACTAAAGCGACACCAAAAAGGAGGGAAATGGACAGAGAGACAAGCAACACGAAGAGGAGAGAGCAAAAAGAGAGAGGAGAATTAACGTCAGTGATTTCAGCTGCGGACTCGTTCTCATCTGTGATTCAGAGGAATGAACAGAGAACCAGTTCAGTGCATTAGAAATGACTTTTTTAGACGACTACTTTTACTTTTATACTTTAAGTAAATTTAACACCATGTACTTTTATTAACTTTTACCAGAGTATAATTTTAGATGAGTATTTGCAAGTAAGGAATTTACTTCCACCACCTCTGGTCCCTGCCCAGCACCCCTACACTCATCCATCACCACCATAAAAAACACTAGTCTATTCAAAATTGCGACTCCACCAAGGCTGCACACCCCCTAAAGCCCCTTTATGGTAGCAGCACTGACTGGAGGTTCTCTCCCTTGCTCGCCTGTCTTGCCGGCGATGTCGTCAGACTGTTTGTGCAAAGTCTTTATGTGCTACAAAAATTTGCGGTAGTTAGTGTCGCAAAGTGTTAAGTGAAGTGGGCATCACCTCAATTTGCACGGCCTTACCTACAAATAAATATTACTTGGGCAATCAATGAGATCTAATTTACATATTATTGCTGTCACCTCATGTTTCCAAATTGTCAACTTTTCAGGAACTAAAAAAAACAGTCTTGTTTTTAACTTGATAAAATGCATTTTTGATCTTATACAATGGCTTTTTAAAAGTTTCATAAGCTCAGCAGGTCGGAGAATTTTCTCAGCCCATAGAGGAGTTGGAGTGAAAATACAAAAATCACCAAATTCTTCCTGGGTTTCCACAAAAGGGCTTTGCTTTACGTCCAGCGCTATCAGGCAGCTCCACACTCGTTGCACACAGTTAAAAGCATCGCTTTCTGATTCAGTCATTTTGGTGATACAGGACAAACTCTTCCCTGCACAGAACCTTTAGTGAAGCGCCTCCAGAGCTTTCAGTCTATATTGCTCTGCGCTAGGCCGGGGTCAGCGGCCATCTTGGATTCTCTAATTGCCTTGCCATTGAATGGAAACTGGCAAGAATAATGAGAAGTGGATGTTGAGACACTCCATGCTGACAGACAGCAATTCAAAGAGATGTGTTTGTTTGCTCGCAAAATACAACAATGAATATTCGGCCATCAACTCGGGTAAACATTATTAGCAGACTCTGATAGCCTCCACAGTTATATACAGAGAGTCTCAGTCACGGCTTTGATGTTTCCTATTCTGCTGTAAACATTTATACTTCAATTAAAACCATATTTCATTTCTCACACAAGTTGTTTATGCATGATTATGCACCAAGCCATGCAATCGTTTGCATCTTGCCCTCTATCTGTAATGACAGCTAGACACAGCAGAGAAGAAAGACGGATCAAATATTTACGCTGTCCATTGTTCTCCTGGTGGCCTCTCCTCTCTCACATGCGGTGGGATCCAATGGACGTAAACAGATTCATCTGAAGAATCATTAACAAATGGGATTTGGCAGTGCGCAAGGCTATTTTCCCTGAGCGTAGTCATTTCTGTCATAATAGCGCTTATAGTGCTGTCATTTTAAAATAAATTTCTGTGGAAGTGCTATAGATGTGGATTTATGTACAAAGCTTCGTCCACAGCTGATTTAGGGTTCTGGCACCCAGAGCGTCATTACAGGACAGCACGCAGCGCTCAGTTCAAGAACAAATATTGGCAAATCGAATTCCTCTCCAATTTCCAAAGCATCAAAACTGCTTCCAAAAGGCGGAAATGCTAATTAGAGGGTTGTGGCATGTTGTCTCCAAAGCTATGGGGCTGATAAGGCCAGACCGCTGGAATTGGCCTATAAACACTCACCTTTTATCTCCATAGCAACAGAAACAAACAAACCACTACTTCAAAATTACCACTCAGACAGAGAAGTCACACTTCTCTGTAATCACACACTCTCTCAAAAGACTTTGAAGTCTCAAAACGTTTCTACCTGAGAGGCGCAGCACAAAACCAAAGACAGCTGAAAATTGTTTTGGATTATCAGTAATTTACAAAAATTTATGGCAAGGACTTATTCTATAGATATTTCACATTTTTTGGTAAATTTTCTATTGTTTTTACAGTTATTACACGCAGGAGGTATTTGCTCTGCATTTCCTTTGATTAAAGACTGTCATACAATTTATCTGGGGATTAAAAAGGTGTTTCATAGACCTGCTTTTATTACGTTTTAGATTTTTAATGTTTTTTTTTAACTTGTTTTGTCTTTACATGTTTTCATGTAATTATTTATCATCATCATAATCATCAACTAATTATTCATCAGCCACTTTTATAATGAACAGTTTTCCCAATTTTGATCTCTTTTTTATGCTATTCTACATTTCGTTGCCTTGTACTTGTGACATGTGTAATGGACAATAAAGTTGAATCTAATCTAATCTATTCCTTGTTTTTGTGACTTTTTGTGCTTGCAGAGTGTAAACTCTACATTTATTAGTGCTGTATATAGAATTCACATTAAAATAATTGCACAAAGACTTTTTTTTCAACACGTGTTCCTCTTTACAAAACACATTTGTGTTACTTTCCAGCACAAGATATGTTAACACCATATGTTGTGTTAAAATGTATTGGCCCAAAGAAGACACACAGATGTGTTAAAAATGATACATCCTTTTGTAGCACGTATAAATAGTAGGCTAAATACTAACATAGATAAGCTAAAATAAAATAAAAAAGTTAAAGTCCACAATCCCTCCAGTCTTTACGAGTAGCGCTCAGCACTGCTTTAATATACTCACTCAAAGCTCTGTGAGCAGCCTAATAAATCTGCCCGCTCCCGCTCCACTCTCTCCCTCGCTCCACTAACAAAGAGCGCAAGGAGAAAGCAGCCAGGGGGCATTTAGTTTCTCTTGAAACCCCAAACCGGAGCATTGATGAGGACCTGAGATGTAGCGGTCACTGGGGAACAAAGGGATTTTATTGGAGTCCCTCCCTGCAGGGAGTTTCTGGCCTTTATAGTGGCTGATCTGGCCCCGTCGCTCCCTGTTGTGGTGGGATTACAGGGTGAAGGCTCATCTGCCCTACTGGAACGAGCTGTGGAGGTCAGGCCGGCCCAGCATGGTGGCCCGCAGGGGATTGTGGAGGCTGTTGTCCCCCCCTCATGACATTCCTGTGTGGTGGACTCTGTCGTGAGGTGACTGGCCCTCTCCCCCTGCGACAGCCAGCACTGTCGCCCAGAGCTGCACCCAAATACCAAGGGTGTGATTCATACTGCATTGTATTTTGCCCATTAACAATAATGATTTTAAAGTAATAATCTGTGACATTGTTCATATAAATAAATGTCTGTTTTGCTACTCTCTGTTGCTATTTCAATAGTAACTCAAACGTCATCAACAGAAAATCCAAGGAAAAAGACATCAGTACTGGACACGCCGTTTGATTGACAGGTGATCTGTGGGAAGTGCAGTGCAGCAATGACTGTTGGCACCAAGGATATCACCAGAAGAAAACACAAAACATGGAGACTGCAGATTACCACTTAAAGCTGCACTAGGCAGCTTCGCACACTGACAGCAGCAGAGGTAACGGTTTGAAACATTTGGATTACAAAATGCAGAAATCATGAGACTTGACATCAGTAAACCGCACCCAGCACGCTCATGTTTAGCAGCCCAGACTTCATAACAAAGGCATGAGAGGCAGAAGGTCTAATGTTGGTGGTTTTCACTCTTACATTTCATCACTTCCACTCTATTTTCTATTGCAGCCCCACTTTGTGATTTAGTCTGATAAGACGGGTGCATTTTCACTTAAGAACCTTGCCTGTGCAGCTTTACAGCCTGGCTAACTTGCTGTGAGTCTTGCTACCGGCCCTCATGACTGTCTGCCTGTTTCGTGGCGTAGCCTAATTAGCACAGACGTTGTTGGTTCTAGTCAGCCAGAACAATCAGAGCTGACATTCAGCAAAGCACTGTTTAGTTAGCTCTGATCAGAGGAGAGGGTCACATGCAGGCTATCCTTCACTCCCTAAACAAAGATGCACTGCAACTGTAAGCATCTGCCACAGGACCAAATCAGCAGGTGTTTAACTATATCAGACAGAAAACTCAAACATTTCCATGATCTCTGATCTGCTATTGTTCATGGTGTTTTTTTTGTTGTTTTTTTGTTCCTGAACATAGTCCAAACCTGTGAGCTGTAGCCAAGCTGGCAAGTCAAAATCCATCCGATCCAATCTGGAACCACTCTGTATCTGTGAGAGGATGTCCAAGCTATAGACTCGCCTCTGGTATCTGTACTGTATTAGATCTCTCTGTCTCTCTGAAACTCACTCTCTCTCCTCTCTCTCCATAATGTTCTGTAAGGTGTTTGCAGGGTCTTGGGAAAAACAGGAGGAGGCTGTGTTGCTGGTCAAGAGAGACCTCTAGAATTTGGCCAACAGGAATGATGGGAGTTACTACAAGAAGCTTTACTCGTCCCTGGTGTAGGAATACCATAGATACTCGAGCAAACCAATATAAATTCAGTGCATAACATCCAACACAGTTGAGTAAGTGCTTTCCCATCATTGTAAAATCAGATATGCGCTGGCTGTCTTTGCTTGCTTGGCTCGGACCGGACCGCCCACCATGGTGGACATTCCCCGAGGTGCCCGACCAAGGGTGACTCTTCCTCGGGGCTGTCCTGACTTGACCCCCCTGATAGGCCGGGCAGGAGGTCAGAGAGCTGTTGCGGTGTGTTGCAGTGTGTTGTGGTGTGTTGCAGTGTGTTGCGGTGTGGTGCGTTGTGGTGCGTTGTGGTGTGTTGTGGTGTGTTGTGTGCTCTCCAGCGTCTCTATGGGGTGAGCCGTCAAAGCGCTCAGATCCACCACCCTGAGGCCCAGTGTGTTGATGAGCTGAGAGAAGACAAGCACTCAGTGTCTTGAAGCCAAATTTACGGGTCCTAATTGTACGCTCCGAATGACGCGTCGTAAATCACGTCGCAAGAAGAATGTTACCCCGATGCGTGATATGGCAGTCTTTCAGAACATATAAAAGGACTGCAGACCCACTGGCATCACACGCCTGTAAAAGTCGATGTGGCGATGGAGTGTGTTTGTGTTTGTTTTTCAGCGCTACGCTTCCTTTTTGACTGCGTTGTAATTTCGGCGTGTTATTGCAGTGCTGCCACAGTGGTGATGGAGAAGTAGATTCTGTGATATTATCGGTGGATTAAAAAGTTGGCTGAATGCAGCGCTTAAAATATTCTTGGTTTTGCCAAGAAAACTCTGAAAAGTACCTACTAAAGGAGAGAGTAAATACTGTTATTAACACGTAATATCGGAAACATGGGCTTGAGGTCAAGAAAAGCTACGCCAATTCTGTATGCAGTTTTGTTTGAAACCATTATACATGCTTTCCCCCTTAATCTGTCTGCTTTTAAACAAAGCATATCAGTTTTATACACAGCAAGGCTTCTGACATATTTTGCCTAAGGGGAGAGAAAGCAGATAGTAAAAAACGTGTCTGTCATTTCTCAAGTCAGAGCACTGTGTTGACTTAAGAAAGAGCAAAACAATATTCACGTCGTTAAAAAGTCTTTCAAAAAAGACGAGGCTGCCTCCAGACTGCCATAGCAACCACCTCATGTCCTGAAGCTGTGGCACCACTTCATCAAACTGTGGTATTTCCCATCCGGTCCGGTTCCTCTAAATCAAAGCCTCTTTTTGTCTTTTTTGTTGTTGTTTTCTTTCAGCTGCCCTCTCTTATAAGTACCGCTTCAGAAATCGATTCATATTGTTCTGGGGGAGAAAGGTGCCGCACTGGGGCTGTATGTCATGTCCTGAGAGGAGTCGGGCTCCGAGGAACGCTCTCTTGCTTGAATAGGAGGCTCCGTGGCCGCACCGTGAGGCGGGGCTTGAAGAAGACCTTTGGCCAGAGCAGGACATTGGTTTCAGGTCAGACTGTGGACACATGCTGCCAGAAGCTGAATGGCACCCCGCCCTCCTCCAGAGACATGAGGTCAGGGGTCGGCTACATCAATACAACCGTGCGACCTCCCTCCTCGACCCCTAGAGCGCCTCATGTCTCCTCCGTGCCTCGGCCGCCATCGGGGCCCACGAGACTCGGGGGAGTTGCGTGCGCTACAGGTGTCATATACAGATAGACGGATAGGTGGCCAGACGGACAGGCGGTCAGCCTCGCTTCTTCTCAGCGGCTGTGGCCCGCAGCAGGGTCACAGGCCCGACTCTGTCTTTGAAGCCTCGGGGGACCGGGCCGTAAGTTAGGCTTTATTGCAGGGAAATGGATGGGTCAGGTACCTGCTGGGGCCTGTCGTTAGCCCCAAGACAGTCTTATCAGCCCGGCCTTAATCTGGAGGCTCAGCTACTGTGGATTACATCTGCAGCCACTCCTGTCTGCTTCTGCAGCAGGAGACCCCCGCTGTTGGTAGGCAGCATCTTTACAATGAATCCCAATGAAGCCTAGTGAGAGCGCTGCATGGGATTATCTAGCCCCATTTAGAACTGGCTTTGACTCTCAGCAAGACAATACTCCCTTAAGTGTTATTTGTCCCTGTTTTCCACCGCAGTGTTATAGGAAACAGATTAACTGCAGTAATTGAAGCTTTGATTTGGTGTTCTGTTAAAGTGGGCAAAGCAAAGCACTCTTTACTGGTTTTCATTGTGCACTTTGAAGATGACATATGGAGACACATTGAAATGTGCAACACGCAGAGTCTGAAAAGTGATACATCTGTAGAGGAACCGCTCCAAGTATAATCACAACAACGCATGCAAATCCACCAACAGGCCCTTTCTAATCCCGTTTAAATTTTACAATAGTCTACAAAATATGAAGTCATGCTATTTTTGAAGAGCTGTATTTTGACAACCATCAGCAAAACCATTAAAATCGTCCGGGAGTTTAACCAAAATGGCTGCCAGCAGCACATGGTGGACAGGCAGCTCTTTGCGGCCTTGATTCTGGCATATCTGCCATGCTCTCACACAAATGCTATGCTCTCTGGGCGTCCTCTCTTGAGTCTTCAGTATAATCTGTTAATAATTTACAGAATGAAAATCGATACTAATAATCGTAATTAGCCGTCATTGTAAGAGCTCAAATTCATGGAGCTATGAAAGTGTCATACTTTGAGAGTGTGATACAGTTTCATCCAAAATGTTCCCCTTCTCTCCCTTTCTATTTATGTAAAATTTAACAATTCCAAAAACTCCAGTTGGTGTCAATGTTCAGGCCTTTCCCATGAAACAAAGACGGACCAAGAAGCTGGCCGGACAGGATGGTAAACGTCAAAGGGTTTTACGTGTTCCAGTTCAGTTTCCTCGGCCAAACATCTCACACACTCGGGATAACACAATGCCAGCCAACTCTGGTGCGACCTTATGTTGGACAATTTACCTACTGCTGAAAAGCAAACGGAGAGGTGGCAAAATGGAGGCCCGCATCAACAAAACTGTTTTCTTCTTTTCAACACTCGCTCTTGTTTGTTTGAAGAGATCTGGCCTGTTTTCCATTTTCCAGTCTTTTTCCGGAGGCCGAGTTTTAGGGTGTTTTCATATTAAGTACGATTGCTTCGTACCGTGCCTGGGTACGGATGCCCCCCCTCTCCACTCCCCTGCCGCTCAACTTTCACATTAGTAATGTTGTTCTGTACCCGAGTACACTTAGGAGGCTTTCACATCAGGGACCCGGGCACGGATCCAAGCACACTTGACCCCAAAGTCCAGTTCGTTTGATCAGTGTTTTGGTACAGTAGTTTTCACACCTGATGCGAACCGTACCCGAGTACACATGAACTGTACTCGAGACCACCTTTTCAAGTGGACCCGGGCACGGATCAATGAGCCGTGCCCGGGTACGGTACACAGTGTTCACACTAATCAAACGAACTGGACTTTGGGGTCAAGTGTACTCGGATCCGGGCCCAGGTCCCTGATGTGGAAGCCTCAAGCTCAGAGACTCATCGCATAATACTGAGCTCCTTCTCCTTGACTGGCTTAATAACAACAGGGTGAGCACAGCCTGTCGGAGTGACCGGTGGCAAGCTGTCGGCTAATAGCCACTATAGAGCCGAGCTACTGTATTTCTTGTCCGCTCAGCATGTCATCCTTTCCTCACAGCCATTTGTCTGGCCTGCGGAGCTGCTGTTGCCGAAGACAACATGAGGAACAGATGACGCCGAGCTTTGTGCCGCATGCCAGCCGAGACCAAATATTAGAAAACACCGGGACAAATGATAAACAGGGACTGTAAACAATAAAAATGAGACATTATACTTATTGAATCATTACGACAAAAATGTCCAATATTGTTTTCACAGCGTGCTCGAGGCTTTCATCCTCCACAGTGACTGAGTGCGTCGCACGAGCACAGCCTGTTCTGGTTATTGGAAACGGCGTCTTCTGAGAACGTTTTATTGGATTTTGTGCAATGTTGACCCATAAATAAAATTTACAGCACGGCCGCATATAATGAAAACAACTTCAAAATCTTGTACTCATTTCCTGGTAATTACGTTGGCAGCACTGATCTCGCGGTGTCAGAAGCATTGCCTGCGTTGTCATTTTTGAGATGGATAGCAATTTAAATGAGATCTTCTATAATTATTGCGATCGAGCTCACAAATGATTACTGTGAAACACACTTCACACTCAGCTGAAACCCAGTAATCTTATTTAGTTACAGCTCGTATGTCATAAACAGCTGTCATTTGGTTGTGCAACGATGGGCATCTGGAGCACGCTGTTCCAAACATTTTCAGCTCATCTCACTCTGAAAATAAACAGAAATATAGTTCTCCAGGACCCGACTGTTTTACTTTGCAAGGATGTGGATAGCCTTGCAGTAAAGCTGTGGCTGTGGCTGCCTTCATAGATGTATCGTTTCCAATCACAGGCCGATTATCCTCACCTACATCCGCTTGTGGAAACTTACCAGAGGCGGAGGTGGGAGTCAGATCGGTCAGTGGAGGGAGCGCTTGAGAAATGTCAGAAAGCAGGATCTCCCAACCAAGATACACAACTGTTCTCACTTTTGGACCAGTAGTTGGTGTTTTGCAATTCTTCTGAGTGCTGGGAACAAGGATAGTTTATGTGATAGAGGAAGAATAGGCAGAAAGGCATGTTTGCAGCGTGATACATGCTGATCAGCAAACTCTCCCTTAAGCGTACCTCTAACTGCTTACACTGAGCTGCAGCACGGCATGTTTTCAGTGTCCAGTCCAGCTAAGCCAAAGATGCAGGCTGTGTTAGTTAACCTGCACGGTGTGTTAAACGATCAGCAGGCCAGATGGCACAAGGCGGGCATTGTGCAGGTGCCTCATCGTCTCTCCTCTGCAGCATGAATCATCCCACCACATGGACATACAATCAGATGTATGACTGAACCGTGCGGTCCTTCCGCTAAATGCTCCCACTGTCCGGCCTTGGAAGGACTGAGGCAGGCTGGCTGAAGACTAAAATAAAAGCAAACGCTTTCTCCCCCGACCACCGGTGAAACCGCGGGCCTTTTTGCATGCTGTATAAATGTTTTGACATGGTAAGGCCCACCAGCTTTCTCCTCTCATGCTTATTAAAATCGTAATCGTCCTTCACTGAATAAGTTAGAGCGATGAGTAGCTTGGGGCAAAAAGGAAAGGATGGAGTTATTTGTTTATTTGACTGCTAACGCAGAATGTGGCGCGGAAAGCCCTGTCACAGCTCAAGGGCCATTGAAATGGAGGCTGGCGATTCAAAATATACTGACCTCATATTTGACTTGAGCTGACCAAGAGGCAGGCATACAAATCATGGGCTGAACTGAGTCAACAAACAGATATCTGGGTGTGTTTGTGCCTCGCTGTGCAGTGCACTCAGATACCTTTACGAGCGTGTCATTGCTGCTTGTAGAAGTGACTAAGTGAGAAAATGAAGATGCGCATAAGGAGAAGGTGATGTGTCGGGGCGAGATGCTGCCTGCGGAGCTCTGAAACCCTCACATGTACTTTGGCCCCTGGGCGCCTTGAGGGCCTCGCAGCACTTTGATGTCCCACACGCCTTCTCTGTTTGCCTTGGTGGGTGGGAAAAACAAAACCAGAGCCGGCCCAGGGGTGGTTTGGAGCAACAACACTAAGACGTTGTTGGTGTATAAATTTCATGGGCGCTGTTTAGCAGTTATTTTTGAAGCACGCCTTGAAAAATCACAGGATTCTGTATGATCACATTAGCTGCCGCAAATTCCTGCTAAAATGGCAAGACAGAACCTCAACACAAGGGAGTCCTTCATGAATGTATGATAAGCTTTAAATGGTACAGTTTGTCCTGGCTATATTCTAAGAGAGAGCTGTACTCTTAGGAATAAAATTATAGCTTCATTACTTACTGTTAATGACTGCATTGAAACTTACTTATAGAGGAGTAAAAACAGTGCTGTACTTAAATATCTCAGGATGATGACTGGCACTACATCATATGACTCTCTTCTCTGGTGTAAAGATCTTTAATCCAGACAGAGGAGAGGTAGCTTAGCGGGCGATACTGCATGTCATGTTCTCATAACATCAAGGGTTCAAATCCAGGTTAAGACATTTGTTCAGTGTTACTGCTTCTGTCTAAAGTAGAAATGCCTTAAAAATCATCTTAAAAAAAGAGAGCACTTCAATGTAATAATATCCTTATATGTGTATAAATCCAAAATTCGTAAAGTTCACCACCTGCCCACCAAGTTCCCCAAAACCCCAGCCTGTTTTTCTGGTTAAAATCTGTCAGTCAGTCGAAGGTTATTTATGGCGCTGCTGACCTGCGTGCTGGATAATTAATAATAGTCTAATTCATCCCAGTCCAAATGTACATGGTCGGCTCTGAAGGCAGGCACAGCAGCTCAGCCCAGAAAATCCCCCTTCATTTAAGCCTCTCTGAGTGAGTGAAGCAGTGACACACTGTGTGGACAGAGCCAGTTGCTGCAGCCCACAGCACTGGAATAATTACTCACATTTCTGTGAATCAAAGGTGAGAGTTTATGTTTTAGACATACAGTCAACACCTGGTTTAGACTGAGAATGGGTTTCTGAAGGCCGATACCGATGCCAAAGCTACCAATAGCTGATATCTTGTGCCAATTTTCTTCACATTTAATCATTTCCATGGCAAAAATTACAAGTCGTCACTGTTTCCCCCAGAGTTTTATTCTTGTCAGGGAGGGAAAGCCTCTCAAACAGCATTTAGACTTTTCATGAGACACTAAAACTCTCCACTGAAACCCAGACTAATGAAATTCTCTAAGGTGGGTTAGTGGTGGGTGGCTTTAAAATTAAGAATTAATTCACAAAAAAGCAATAATGAGCAATTTAAAAAATAAAATGTTCTAAAACAGTAATTGCATTTTTTACAGACTGTTTTTTATGAAGCTGTGGTCAGGAAGGAACCTCCATGAAAGTGGAAGTGGACGACACTGACTGGCCGATATTCAATATTTAATACAAGGCCAATTTGGACTCATATGATGACAAACTGATGTCGCAATCAAATTCAGTCAGCATAACACTTACATGACACTTAGGATGTCATTTCTCCTTTAGAGCCCAGTGCACAGCGTTCACTGACATGTTCAACCAATCACTATCTCCCTGCAGAGTAAACACACGACAGAAATGGACACGGGGGCTTATGAGGAACACAGGGGGAATGGCTGGTGTTATCCCGGTGGAAGCTCAGCCTCCTGCAGTTCGCTCGCAGGCTGAGCGGATCAGCTGACTGCAGTCAGTGTCTCACTACACCCTGAAGTGTCTGAGCTCTCCTGGCTCCTGCGCCACCATCCTATTTCTGCAGGTCAGACAGGTTGGCAGGACGACAGCACCCTGCACTCCCAGAGTTTGGGATTTTTTATTAGTTTTATTTTTACACAGTTTTCTATTTTTATTTCAATTTCAGTTTCATTTTAGTTTTTTAGTTTTCAGTGTGGGTTTGGTAGTTTTAGTTTAGGTTGTTGTTTTTTCCTCATATTTAGGTTTTATTTACAGTTTCAGTGGTAGAGGTGGAAATTTTTTTAAGTTATAATGATATTTTGTATATGTTTGCAACATAATAGTACACACAATAACACATGAATTCTTTTTAAAATGTTATTTCAGTTAGTTGTACATGTAGACAGGATAGTTTTAGTTCAGTTTTAGTTTTTCACAGTCTTGTTTTTGTTAATTATTTATTTTTTCAGTGTTGTTTCAACACCTACTTTTTGTCGTAGTTTTAGCTTTAGTGTATGATAATAACCTGGCTTCCTTGACACTGCGTAGAGCTTTTAGAGCTGCTACAACTTCTTATTTTCTCACTTTTGACATAATGCTAGTCTTCTACCACTCAACACAGTGTATTGGCAAGTGTTTTAATGGGTGAGTGGTTCAACTGGTCAATCTCCTCGGTGTACTTGGTCTATTTCTATAAAGATGTAAATTTTAAACATGTGAAATGAGTAACACATTCTCTACTGTTAGCAAACCCTGTCACCATCCCAGCCAATCATCCTCCTCCTCTTCTTTCATCTGGTCCACTTGTGCTCAGCTTATTTCTGATCCCGAGTTCCATAACAAGAAGATTAGTGAGGCAACTGACGGGTGTGACGTCAGAAAGACCAAAGGCGATGACTAATAGACAGCGCTCCTCTCTCTACCCAGGAGTCACCAGGGGCTGGGAGGGGAACACCCTGCCCCGCTCTGACTGCGCTCCGGCAGATCTGGTCTGTTTCAGCCGCTGCTGCGGGTCACATCCAGACGTGACCTCCTCTCTTTCCTGCAAACGCCATGGCAGGTGTTAGCTGATACCTCTTTCTGCCGAGGAGGAAAATAGCAATGGAAGGTTTG
>OMOV01113168.1:0-16789 GCA_900312565.1 Beryx splendens | reverse complement strand
GTTTCCCCGCGGCATTCCTTAACACCGCACCCCTCCACTACCCCCCCCCCTCTCTCTCTCTCTGTCCAGCCGGGTCTGAAAGAAGTGGTTGAGTCATGCAGAGGGAGGAATCTGTTTTTCTCTACAGACATAGACTCAGCCATTCGGGACGCTGACCTCGTCTTCATCTCCGTGAGTCCTTCAGCACACACAGACACACCAACACACACATCTCTTTCATATATTACACCAATAAATAACTAAATAGGAGCGGTGGCACCTCCTTCTCCACAGGTGAATACCCCCACCAAGACCTATGGGATGGGGAAGGGTCGTGCGGCCGACCTCAAGTTCATCGAGGCGTGCGCCCGGCGGATTGTAGAGGTGTCCGATGGCTACAAGATCGTCACAGAGAAGAGTACGGTCCCGGTGCGAGCCGCCGAGAGCATCAGGCGGATATTTGATGCCAACACCAAACCCAGCCTCAACCTACATGTGTGTATTTTCGTGTGCACGCCAGTGCATGTACGCATGTGTGCGAGCAATGAAATTCTCTCAGATCTGTTAACGTGCAACTTTCTAAACCCGTTCGTCCACTCGTCTAGGTACTGTCCAACCCAGAGTTCCTCGCAGAAGGAACAGCAGTGCGGGATCTGAAGGAGCCAGACCGCGTCCTGATCGGCGGAGACGAGACAGCGGAAGGCCAAAGGGCGATCAGAGCACTGTGTGCCGTCTACGAACACTGGGTCCCCAAGGCACGCATCATCACCACCAACACGTGGTCGTCCGAGCTCTCCAAACTGGTGAGTGAGCGCGCCTTTGATCGTCTACTTGCTCTTTATCTATTCCTATTCTTATTCTTTATGCAAACTAAATAAAAAAATTCTGCGTGTGTAGGCAGCCAATGCGTTCCTGGCGCAGCGAATCAGCAGCATCAACAGCATCAGCGCTCTGTGCGAGGCCACAGGAGCTGACGTGGAAGAGGTAGCCAAGGCCATCGGCATGGATCAGAGAATAGGCAGCAAGTTCCTCAAAGCCAGCGTAGGTAAGAGTCGCGCCTCCACAAAGTCAAGTGCGAGACTTTCTATCTACGTGTATGTTTTAATTGGATCCAACACAGATTAAGTGTTGTCTTCCATCTCTCTCTCTCCATCCATCTCTCACACCCTGGCCAGGTTTTGGTGGCAGCTGTTTCCAGAAGGACGTGCTGAATCTGGTGTACCTGTGCGAGGCCCTCAACCTCCCTGAGGTGGCCTCCTACTGGCAGCAGGTGGGAACTACACAGGCGTAACGTACCACGACTCATCTCATGTTTTGTTTTTTTCCAAGGTCTTGTCTCGCTGTGTTCGCCTCGTTCTCACTCCGTGCTTTCTTATTTTCTCAGGTGATTGATATGAACGAGTACCAGAGGAGGCGGTTCGCCTGCAGGATCATAGACTGCCTCTTCAACACCGTCACTGGCAAAAAGATCGCTCTGCTGGGCTTCTCCTTCAAGAAAGACACCGGCGACACTCGGTCAGCCTCTTTTCACTTCATTCTTTCTTGTGTTTGCATTCCCTTCTCACGCCTCTCTGCAGCTCTTTTATACTTTAATGTTTGCTAACAGCTTTGTCATGTTAGTCATAAGCTTGGCTTTTGTCTTGTCAAAGCCTGAGTGTGTATGAAGGGCCGCACCTCTCTTTTGAACCTTTATGTATTTAGCTCTTTTTATGCTTTGGACACATGCATGTCCATTCACCTTTTTATCCATAGAGGGTAAACACATGCCAACATGCTGCGATGCACTATGACCTTAGAGCGTGTGTTTGGGTCTCAACCGCAGGGAGTCGTCCAGCATCTACATCTCCAAGTATCTGATGGACGAGGGGGCCAAGCTGTTCATCTACGACCCCAAAGTCCTTAAGGAGCAAATCATCCATGACCTCTCCCAGCCCAACATCTCCGAGGACAACCCGCAAAGAGGTAGGTGTATACGTGTGTGTGTTTACCAGGCTTCCTGTGCAGATCTGGAAAGTCTGCAACACCAGCGTAGTCAAAAGAAATGTGTGAAAATGTATGGAAATGATTCGGTCCCGATCAAGCATGGCACATGTTATGTAGCTGTCGATCCATTCCCACCGTATTCAGCTTCTGAAATCATCATATCCAGTCAGGAAAAAGATCTGGAGAAAGCAAAACCCTGAAGTAATTAAGGGCAAGTATTCAGTGAGCTTATCAGATATAACTCCTGGCAGTCGGCGGTGTTTTGGCTCATGCTGCCCGGTAACAAACCTCAACAGAATCTGAATGGCTTGATGTTGTGAAAGATTCAGATGCTTCAGTTCTCTTTAATTTGCGGAGCTTTGGTGATTACTGGCTGAGTGAGAGACACAAATATGAGATGACGACGTTCTTAAGGTACTGGTGAATCCCTACTCAACACCGACTGCACTGTGTGTTTTTCAGTGTCGGAGCTGGTGACTGTGACCACAGACCCTTATGAGGCTTGCCAGAGCGCACACGCCTTGGTCATCTGCACCGAGTGGGACATGTTCAAGGTCACAAACACACGCACCTTTCTCTTCTACCATCTCGTCTAACCCATATGTATAAGAAAAATAAAACGGTCATATAATGAGCACAGATGTCAACATCAAACCGCTCCGTTTCACCATAGGAGCTGGACTATGAGAAGATTTACAAGAAGATGCTGAAGCCGGCCTTCATATTTGATGGTCGGAGAGTGCTGGACCACCTCCACCCTCATCTGCAGAGCATAGGCTTCCAGGTGAGCACACACCACACACACTTTTCATCCAAATTTAACACATTGTTCTAGCTAGAACTACAGCTCAGTGTGTAGTTTGTGAACAAGGCACGTGTTTTGAGGAGGGACATGCCTGTGAAACGTCAGTGGAAAGTGAAAAACAGACGAGAGAAAGCGTTTTCTCACAGCTGTGTGAGGCTCTGCTGGCTATGTTCGTTAGGGGCCACAGTTCAAAGCGGCCCATTTGAGACTAATGGCAGCAATTTGGTGTCTCTCTGTAATTTTGTTGCGTTTCTTCTGTCCGCAGATTGAGACCATCGGTAAGAAGGTGACATCGACGCGTATCCCCTACACCCCTGCAGCTGTGTGCGCTCCCCGCATCAGCGCCACTGAACCTCCCACCAAGAAAGCCAAAGTCTAAAACTCACTCCACCCCCGCCGCACACACACACATTCCTTTCTCACCATTTCTACAGCTGGTCGTAACCATTTCAGCCAGCCCCGCTCTTGTTGGTACATGCTTAGCCAAGCGTCTGTCGACTAATTCCTGCCTAACGTGAGGTTGAACTCTTGGTTAGATGGCAGGTCGGTTGAGGCGCAAGGTTGTGTGAAAAGGATCCATGAATTGTGTTCGGCTCTCCCGAAGCGGTCTCCGTACCGGACACACACGGGGAGGGTTTATATGGTTAATGAAAACCAATTCATTTCAAACGCAGCAATCTTGTATAAAGTGTCCCTTACAGACGGTTTAAAAAGAACAGTGTTAGTTTGGATCCGTTTAGGAACAACAACTTTCTTACAATGCGTTTACTGTGTAATCAAATGTCACTCAACGGCAAAAAATTTTATACTATTTTTAAAATATTTTTATAAATCATGTTACTGTATGTCGGTCGGTCGGTGTGTGTCATCAGTATCTGTGATTGTTTACTAAATGGGCCAATGCAATAAAATGTGTCCTCTGAGTGGTGTGAGTGTTGTTACCTACAGAGAAAACAGCTTGATGCCAAAACATGAAATCTGGATTGAAAAAGTAAAACCAGGAAATGTGGATTGAGAGTTTGAACTATTTAATTACACAGTTACATTTTTTACAAGGTTTAGTCTGTATCACAATTACCTCAGACAAAGGTCGGTCAACATAACTTAAATCATTTTATTAGTCCTGAAACAGCAGACATTGTTGCCTAAATGGCTCGTACTGTATACGGGCCGAGCCCTGGCTGCTGATAAAGGTCAACGACTCCCAACATGGGGTCCGGGGACCCTGGGGGGAGGGTGGGGATGATTTAGGAGGCCCTGAGGTGAAAGCTGTGGCTCATACCTGGGCCATCTTTTACTGGCTAGCTCGCTTGGGAGGAGTCCAGACCCACATGATCTCCACAGCGTCAGGCTCCTCACCGATGTTTGATCTCTTCTCCCTAAAACACACACCTCTGGGCTGTCTCCAGTGTATGGCGGAGGACCGGTGTGTAGGACGGGGACAGAGTTTGGAAGCAGAGTCTGGCCCTATACTTCACTTAAATCAACTTCTCTTGTGACTGCCACCTTTGTTACTTGCACTGCTAAAATAATATGGCTATACAATAATGTGCTGCGGCTGCTGTAAAGCTAACTTTATCATTGTGAACGCTGATAGGCAGGTAGGGGGAGGTGGTGCAGAAGGAAGATGGAGGGCGGGTGCTGGGTGCTGGGTGCTTTTCACTCTGCCCTAGTGACTTCTGCTTTTCTCTTCTCCAGCAGATTCTTCAGGAAGAACTCTCCTGTGGAGGCAAAAAAAAGGAGATTTAAAAAAAAAAAGCTTTTCTTACGTCTTATCCCATTTCCTTTCCTGGCACTCGTTTGACATGAACAAATGGGTCAAAGGAATACTGTAAGGGCACTAAGCCTCCGACCTTTGCACTCATTATTTTTTGGTTATCTAGGAATTTAAGCTTATTCTACAGCAGCTCTCACTGTAAGTCACTCTTGATAAGAGCTTTGGCTAAATGTCTGAAATGTAAAATGTAAATGTGGAGTAACATTTCAAAGTAGCCAAAAAAAAGAGAGACCTGTGTCACTGGAGTAGACAGGACTCTGCCTTCAATTCATTCACACGCTTTTTGAAAGTGTGTCTGTATGTCTGTCTCACCTGCTTTGTAAGACGATCGCACTAGGGGCCCGCTGGCGGTGTAGACAAAGCCCATGTCGTTCCCAACCTTCTCCCAGTGGGCAAACCTCTCCGGTGTCACATATTCCTCCACCTAAACACACACACACACACACATACATCTGGCGTGACCGCTGTGGCGTAGGGAGTGGGGGGGAATAGAGTGTAACGTGCCCGCTGTGCTCACCTTGAGGTGGCGTTTGGTGGGCTGCATGTACTGGCCCAGCGTTAGACAGTCCACTCCTGCCTCCCGCAGCTCTGCAACACAACCGTGTGTTCAGGAGAAAGGGCTTATCAGCCTCAAAGCTGTGTGTGTGTGTGTGTGTGTGCGTGTGCGCGTGTGCGTGTGTGAGTGTGCATACCAGTCAAGGTGTTGAGTATCTGCTGGTCCGTCTCCCCCAGCCCCAGCATGATGGAGGTCTTGGTGAGCACAGTGGGGTTGACCTTTTTAGCGTGCTTCAGAACACTCAGTGACTGGTCAAAGTTCGCTCTGGGGTCACGCACGTGTCTGGAGAACAAAAACGTGACACATTAACATCCTGGACCGACAACAAGTGCTACGCATACCCCAGAGTAGCATCCTGAACAATCAGAAAGTACAGTACATACTAACACTAATAAATATCCTTCAGCTGAGTGTTATATTCACTGAATGTCTGATTCATGACGACTAGTAAGACTCAAATTACCCTTTTTTTTTTAAATATAACTTCTACAATCGTATCACTGAATCCATGATGTGCTCCTGTCTCCCTTGTGTTCCATAGTTATATATATATTATGTACTGTAGTTGATCAACTAAGAGCAGGGAAATGGCTTCCTTGTGCCACCTGCTGGTCAATGTGTGCAACACCGTCCTCCTGCCTGTGGCTTCCACTCCAGCACAAGCTTCACTATCTCCCTCTCCTGGCAGAGATGTAAGCAACATTTATGACTAAGCCTTTTGATACAAAATAACGACGCAGACATTAAAGTCTTAAAGGACCAGGTGCGGCGTGTCGGTTTTCTCTTCAAAGCCCTTACAGTTACAGTCTACCTCTCAGTCTGTATCCAGGTAAAAATACAGACTAGATTTCTGGTCTCGAGTCCCAATCACACGGGTCAGGCAGGGGACAGATGGCTATGATCTGCATGTATAAACTAATCCTGTATCAGCCGGCAAATATAGATGTTAGATGTGTAGTCTAATGACGCCTCATCTCCAGTGTCCCAGATTTTAGCCGTGCTGTGGCCTCACTGGCCTGTCAAAGCCAGCGTGCGCAGTGTCTTCACCCTCTTTAGAATTGGGCCACACCGCGGCTAAGGGAGCCACATTTCACTACAGGGCCAAAGCTGGCCGCAAGCTCCGACATCTTACTGATTCTAAATACATGTCCTATATATATTGTGGAAATGTTTTGCACAGCATTCAGATTTGATATTTGGTGGTGTTATATTTATATCTGTTGAACAAAACAAGGGGACGGGAAGAAGAACAACAGTGAAACCATCAGTTGGTCTGCCACTGGTTTGGCTTTTCTCTCTGCGTGAGATGTGCTCATTATTTTAAATCCTGCTGTTCTTTGGCTGGCTGGATAATCGACTGCTGCTAAAGCCTCGCACTTCCCAGACGGAAGACGGCGGATGAAGGCAGGGCCAAGTCTTTACTTGGGTAAAAACAGAGATTAGCTCCCAAGTGTGAGGCTGTATCGCCTCACAAAAACACAGATTAGCTTTGCGGTCTAAGTGTCGGCCTGCATGTTATCAGCAGGTGAACACAAGAGGTTACATGTTCAGCCCGATGTCTCAGTCGGTACCTCTGCAGCTCGCGGACCGTCTCCACGTTGTGCGCGTACACATCCAGCCCCGATAGGGCGATCTTCTCCACCGCTGTCAGGTCGCCTCGGAAATCAGGGGTCAGACATTCCACCAGGATCTGAGGGGACCTAGGTGAGGAAGAACGACAACGACCACCGTGTGAGCGATACGGCTCACTAATAATGTCATAGATATAAACACAAAGACAGCGGATGAACCTGCAAGTTTCCAGGTCAATTACATTCACTTGGGCTTTGGCAGACACCGCGTAAAGGTTTTTATGGGTAGAAGGATGGACGGACATGAGATATTAAATTTTTACCTTTCCTTCAGGTTGGAGACCGTCTTGGCGAAGTGCTTTGCTCCTCCATCAGCAATATCTGCCAAAGAGGGAAATGTGAGAGCAGCGGTAGGACAGGGTGTTATTGCTGAGGGGGCTAAGCGTTAAAATGTCATCACTGTCAGTAAAATAGTGTTCTAACATTTAACATTTAAGGCCTCTTATGAACAGTCGGCTGGTTCAGGCAAATAGACTGAGCAGAAAAGAGTGCTGGGGTGAGCGGGGGAGTGGGGGGTGTAATTAGGGATACATCTCCATGATTAGTCTGTACAGCTGCGCTCAGGCATGGGGATTCTACGACGTTGCAGTCTGCAGCTCGCGCCTCTCAGCTCGGCTTGAACAAAAGCAGGGGATGGAAACGTGTTCGATGAAGACAGCAGCCAAACACGTTCGCGCGGCTGGTGTCCCACAAGTAGATACAATGTGGTACAGAGGCAGCGTCCATTTACCGTCTCGGTCTACCGAGGTGAGAACCACATAGTCCAGCCCCCAGGCGGCGATGGCCTTGGCTGTGTTGTAGGGCTCGTCCGGGTCCAGGGGAGAGGGCTGGCGGGCCGTCTTCACCGAGCAGAACCTGCACCCACGGGTACATGTGTCTCCCATCAGCTAGAGACAGAGAGAGAGAGAGAGCGAGAGAGAGAGAGGTCAACGTGTTTATTTGTGTAACTCTGGGTGCATTCCTTTGACTGGCAGTGGAGTCAGTTCCACCACAGACTCACCATGATGGTAGCTGTGGCGGTGGCGTACTCTCCTCCTCCCCAGCACTCCCCGATGTTAGGACACCTGGCCTCCTCACACACCTGAAGAAAAACAAAAAACACCGAAACACTTATTTATTTTTTTCCCCTCCCTTTTTCACCCAGTTTGGTCATCCAATTGTTTCCCTGGCTAAGCGGTCCCGGTCGTTGCTCCACCCCCTCTGCTGATCCAGGGAGGGTCGAGACTCTCACATGCCTCCTCCGATGCATGTGGAGTCGCCAGCTGCTTCTTTTCACCCGACAGCGAGGAGTTTCACCGGGTCGACGTGGCACGTGCGGAGGAACACGCTACTCCCCCTACTTCCCCTCCCCGCCGGACCAGAGGAGGCACTAGTGCAGCGACCAGGACACAAACCCCTATCCGGTTTCCCACCCGCAGCGACGCCCGACCAAGCCAGCGGTAACACGGGGGCGCGAACCTGCGAACCCCTGTGTTGGAGGCGAGGGAATAGACCGCTACACCACCCGGGCGCCCCACCGAAACACATTTTAAACACAATCTGACTGACAAAGAATTTTTTGATCTGGTACCAGCGTCAAATACATTGATAGTTAATGTATTGATAGATACTGATATAACACTTATTTGTTTTAGCGACGACACACACAAACACAGACAGACAACTTACTGTGTGCAGGTTGAGGTCTCTCAGTGTATTCTTCAACTTGTTGTAGTTCTTCCCAATGGGGATCTCCGTCTTCAGCCATGGCGGAAGCCTCAGCCTATCGCAGCACAGCAACAGATCCAGTTACAAAATGCACAGACGTCTGACCTTGTCTTCATCAGCTCTGTCCAGCTTGTTGGGACGGTATGTTTTGATTTGTGTCTCTTTCGATTAGCCAGCGAGCCAAAAAACAGCAGCATTGGAAAATAACGAGCATATTATGACCTAAGCCTAGTGAAGTGATCACGCTTAAATCTACAGAAACAACATGCCAGCTAAATCTTATATGAATAAGAATAGAAACTATAACATCAAAGGAATTAATAAATTGCATGCGGCATTCCTCCAACTGCTACAGCTCACCACCACAGCCTGTTACATAAGGATTTGTCTGAGCTGGTCTTTGAACCCTTTTCATTGCCCATCTGTTTCCTCCAAGTTCACAGACAAAGTTTTCAAGAAGCTATAAGCACGGAGTGAACATTCCCACTTTTTTGCACCACAGTGTCAGTAGTGTGACCTCAGTATCTTTCCTGTCGTACCTCTCTCCCTTCTGTCTCTTCAGGTTGCCTTTGTACTCTTCCCACTTGTTTCTCTCAGACAGCTCGCCGGAGATGAAGTCTTGTAGATCGGGCCCGTCATCACCCAACAGCTCCTTCTGTCGGACAGTCCGGCTCGGGGACGACTTGGCCGCTGTGGTCAGGCCAACTGCATACACCTGCAGAAGAGTGAGAGACACTTCACTTGTCAGTGTCAGTGTTTTCTAAAGTCATATGTATCTTAGTCATGAGGTTTACGAAGCACGCATGCGCCCATCCGTGCACCATGCCACCGATTAGGAAAACCAAATAGATACGTTGTAATAGCTTCAAGGCCCGTGACCAGACTAATGACCGCTAGCCGACTAGCTAGCTCGCACTTTAGCTAGCCATGGCGTCACGAGAAATCAGTCAGCAGTATTTAGCGATAGTATTCCAGTGAAAGGAAATACTTACATGTGGGTTGCATCTGGGGCTCAACCACAGATGATGAGAGGAGAGACGACCAGCAATAAAACCACTTTGTTTGACCAACGCCATGTCTTAGCTACCAACAGCAGCTACCTGTCACTGACAACAAGCCTCGATGAGCGGCTACTTTGGTCTGAAAGCAGAAGAGTTAGGGTTAGCAGCGTTAATAGCCTTATGAAGTATAATGTTGTTTTTTTATGTCAGGTAGATTTTCTTTATTTCCACGTATATTGTTTGGCTGTATTATTTTTTTTGCGATATATCAGGCCTATAATCGGAAATAGCAGTTTTGGAATCATAACCAGCTCATCGATTGTCTCGTAACGCCTGATGACGGCACGTACGTACTCTACAACTGCGTCGTGACGTCCTTCCTTCTCCCTTTCCTCTGCTACCGGCGAGGTGAGAATGTCGGAAAAATGTTTCGTGAACTTAATCTAACTCCATCCGTGTATAATAAAAGATATTTTAACCTTGTTTTAAACTATCCGATCCGGAAATTACTATATTCCACTGCAGACGTTGTATTTAGCCTTTGCGTTATGTATATTACGGTATATGATATTTTGTTTTTCCACTGATGCCCTCAATCTCGTCCCCGGCCCGACGTTGCACCCATTTGCATTCAGTGGGGCACAGCGTATTTTATAGGGATTTAAAATAATGTGCAGTGGTCTTGTCGTTTCGGCTATACGTTGTTTAAACTAATCTCTTTTACGGTGCCGTTAATTTAGCTATCCTCTTGTGTTCCGGATGGAGGCATTGGTCGAAATGCTTGAGCTAGCATTACGTTAGCATTAGCATTAGCTGTGTTTGGACACCGGTGCCACACGTTGAATGGCAGATAATGTAAATTGGATTAAATGACAGTGCCAGAAAACTGTTAGGGCTTCGAAGTTAACCTTGACCCTGTTAGTGTAAATTATACTGAAGCATCCTCTCGCTGTGAAGTTTCTATACTGTACTGGAGGACAGGGGCTTACTAAAACTTTACACTGTAACAGATGCTGCAGTAAACTTACAAACGCAAACGGGGTTTAAACCTTTTTTTCAATCCTTGTCATTTACAGAATGAAGACCATTCTCAGCAACCAGACTGTCGACATCCCCGACAATGGTAAGAGCTGGTTGATTGAGAGACGGCTGTCATTTGAATGAACGTGGAATCTATCATATGTAAAGGCGGTGCTGCATCTTACTCCTTGTTGTCTCCCCTGTGGCTGTGCAGTCGAGGTGAGGTTGAAGGGGCGGACGGTGATCGTCAAGGGGCCCCGTGGCACACTCCGCAGGGAGTTCAACCACATCAACCTGGAGCTCAGCCTGCTGGGCAAGAAACAGAAGAAGGTAACTTCTATCTCATCTGATTTGGTTTCTGTGTGGTTCTGAGTGGGGGAAAGCAGTAAAGGGTGTCTGAAGCCAGTCAGTGTGACAGCTGCTACATGTGAATATCTAGGGATGCTTTGGGGGGGGGCGGTGAGACTGTGTCCAACTAGGATTCTGCTATCTTTGACCCTGCCAGGCGGGTCTGACAGGCACACAACTAGTTGGATAAATTGTGTTTGATGGTAGGGTGTCAGGCTTCACTGAGATGTTATAAGCTTACTGTGAGTTTTAGTGCCTTCAAGCGAGCTGTGAAGTTTCCGCTCTCCAAGGTAGATGTGGACAGTGTTGTCAGATTGACTGGGGTTACTGCGCATTTATTAAACGCCCTGTTCAGCGCCTCATGGTAACACTGTTCACTCCTTGGGTAGGAAGCCCTCCAGCTTGTCTTGAATACATAGTTATGTTTTTGTTCCCAAGCAAGTGTTCCTTGATACTTAAACCAGCTTCTCGTCTCCACTAGCTTGGTGTATATTACTTATTAGCTAAAGAGGGACCAGCAGTTTTTAGGGGTGATGTAGTTCATGTATTGAATGTCCCTGTCCTGTCCTCCTCAGCTCCGTGTGGATAAATGGTGGGGAAACAGGAAGGAGCTGGCCACAGTCCGCACCATCTGCAGCCACGTCCAGAACATGATCAAGGGAGTCACTATGGTGAGGCTGCTGTTCAGTTTACCTGAGTGTCTCAGGCACACACTTTTTTTTTTTGTACTTTTGCCCCGCTTGTCACTATTGTGAGGTGTGAATGGTTTTTATTTCGTCAGTGTGACGCTGCTGGTATGATACGCTGTGTGACTGCAGTGCCTCCCTGCCTTTTATTAGAGGGCTTAGTGTTTTTTCATAGTCCCTGTGGTTTCTATTGTGTGGCTGTACTCTGCTACAGTAGCCGCATGGCTAGTTATTGTTGGGAGAAGAATTTTGTTTTTATTGCCTTCTATCTGTCCTGCTCGCCACCTCACTCGCTCCCCCTCTGACTGTAGGGTTTCCGCTACAAGATGCGCTCCGTATACGCCCATTTCCCCATCAACGTTGTCATCCAGGAGACTGGAACTCTGGTGGAGATCAGGAACTTCCTGGGAGAGAAGTACATCCGCCGTGTCCGCATGAGGCCCGGTGAGTAAGACTGATGGAGGCAGAGATGCTCTTTGCAAGGGAACAAGCTGTCTCCAGAGTTGGATTATTGGGGTGCGACATAGCACCTGCAGTCAGCACAAATGGTGTATGAATACCTGAATTTGAAAAAGTTACACAGAACTGGCGAACTGTCTCCTTGAAAATTATTTTTTCATTCCTCATTCTGATTTGAAGTTTGTGTGTGAAGGATCTTTTCCCCTCCCTATGGTTAAATATTTTTTGGCATTTTCTGTCTCTCTCCTTTCCTTATCCACTCGTCACCCTTCCCCTTCTCCCAGGTGTGTCCTGTGCAGTCTCAGCAGCCCAGAAGGACGAGCTGGTGCTGGAGGGTAATGACATTGAGCTGGTGTCAAACTCAGGTAAGTTCATCCACCTTCTCAACAGTCATCCTGCATATGGTCATTACTCTCTCCACACTAGAAAGGATTTTAACACAACCTCACTTCATTTTCTTCCTCCAAAAGATTTCCCCCATACACTCCGCTCCTCACCTGCTCACACATCATGTCCCTCAGATGGTTCATGGGTTTTCTTTTCCCTGGCCATAAGTTGTTTTTTCAGTTCATGGGACCACAATGACACTACTTTGCAGCTTGGTGCCAAATTATTTCTCATTCTGTCAAACAAAAGCTGAACTTTATTGATTTAGGGACACGCACACACACAAAATCCAGAGGAAGCCTGTAAAGCTAACCCCCCTCCCCTCACTGCGTCTACTTAACAGTGAGGCTGTCTAGATCCACCAGTAAAGCCATGGCCAATTTGTTAAATGTCTCAATATAATTGGGACTTGATGCGTAAAGGAAAAACAAGGACACACTAACATGTGACTGGTATAGGGCCAGAACTCTGGAATATGTACAATAGACATTTCTGCATCATTGGATATGTCTATTACTAGTTTCCAATTAGCAGTACTATGGTGTAGATGTAGAACTTCCCAAATACTTTTCCTCAACCCTCCCAGACAACTTCACACCTCCACTCTTCCTCCCTTAGACATTTATACAGTTCATCATTCCCCTGGACTATTTCATGTAGAGTACATCTTGACAACTTGATTTGTTTTCGTCATCATTGTCTTTACCTCAGGCCATATCAGTTACACTGTCCTCATTACCGTTCGAGGTGCACTGATAGCAGCAGCGTTGATGCCAAGCTAAAGTTCTTGTAGGTTTTCGAATGAAGCTTCGAATGTCTGCCGTCATATTTTATGACGTCATCATAAAAAAAATCCTTGAACAAAATCCTCAATTTGAATAAAGTGATTAATCGGATTAAATATGAGTTAGTCTTTTTTTTTTATTAAATCAACTTTATTTAATGAATATTTAAAAAAAGCTGCACAGCATTTAAATGTTGATTTAAAATTCAAATGTCAACGTTATGAACGAAGCTTCGAAGCTTCAAACTATACCCAGTTAAATATTCCTATTCGGTCCACAAAAATGGGATCAGTGTACCTCAATTTTATTTCCATAGTGAATTAGATTCTCCAGCAGCGCTCCTCTCTGAAATCAAGTGTTTTGTGAATCCAGATTTTTCGTTTGATGCTACTGTCTCTTTACCCCCGCCCCCCCATGTCCTCTCTCAAACTTCATGTAGTATCATATACAGTGTCCTATTAACAATGTCTTCCTCCAGTCCTCTCCCCTCTCTCTCCATCTGCATTCCCTCCATCTCTCCTCCTAACCTGTAGTCTGTAATGATTGTGATTCTTGACCCTGTGTATCGCCTCTATTCCAGCCGCTCTGATCCAGCAGGCCACCACAGTCAAAAATAAGGATATCAGAAAGTTCTTGGATGGTATTTACGTGTCTGAGAAGGGAACGGTAGTGGACTCGGATCAGTAAAAACTGCAGCTACACGCGTAGAGGTTAGAGAACGTTGCCAAAGCTTCCCTTGTGGCCTGCAAGGGGAGCTGTCTATACTTTATTTTTTGTTTTGTTTGTATGTCTCTTGCACTCTGTCATCATTGTCTTTTATTTTTATTCTGTCATTTTCCTGTTCCATGTTAAATTATGCAACGCAAGGTGGTTTTACATGCTAGGTTCTTCAAACAAAAGAAATACTGTAATTTTTTTACGTTAGTTTTAGCTGTCTGTTATTGATTGCTTCAAGTGGCTGTTTGTGCATGTGTCTAACTTGGCTCCAATTTACTGTGAAGAACTCGCACTAACAGCAGCATGCATCTGAGCTCTAACTTGTTTTAAATGTTGGAATAATTTGGATGTTTTTGAAAGAAGACAAACATTATAATCAGTGCTTCTGTCAACTAGGCTGATGCATTATAAACGTCAGGTCTCAATACTGTGCCGCTTATTGTGATAAACGTTCCCAGTAAGCCACCGCCTTGCTGTTGCGTGTGATCGGTTCCCTGTTCTCACTCTGCTCTCGTGTCTCTCTCTCTCCAGCGGCCTTGATCCAGCAGGCCACCACGGTCAGGAAGAAGGACATCAGGAAGTTTCTGGACGGCATCTATGTCAGCGAGAAGACCACCGTGGTGGACACAGATGTCGAATGAATTATCTATGTCCTGTTATGACCAATAAATTTCCTCCCCACTTTTCCACATAAACCCGCCTCTGTGGTTCTTGTTGTTTTTTTTGTGACTTGCTATTTTGATCAGGTAGATTCATAAGTGTGTATTCAGGGTTGGGATTAAGGCCTGATTATAAAGATTTCCTGACACCATGACCCGTGCTCCATAGATTGGACTATTCACATGTACTGTCTTCTCCTTCTAAATTGCAGAGAACTTTTGTTTATATGTAAACTAAAGTAAACATGATCAGGAAAATCTTCTCCAGTTATGTTTCTTCTCTGAAATACAGCACAGTAGAGAGTAGTAGTGGAGTGATCGTAGCCGTGGACATTTTACCACAGAAGACTGGTGTAGGTATGACCACTGTAGCCAGTCAGACATTCAGGTGATGATTTAACATGTAGACATGACTTCAGCTAGAGAAATACATGGAAATGTTTGAAGAATTGAGAAATAAACACCGTGACATTAGCGTCAGTGTCAAGTTTATTTTTATCGCACCAATGTAGAGCAGCACAAACATGAGACTAAGCTGGATAGAAAAAACTGTCCCAGGTCATCCCACTACCTGTCAGGATTACGTCTAGCGACATTACGTACATTACAGCGGGAGACGCACGCTGACGCACGCGCATTCAGCTCCCGCTACAACGTCATTTCCAGGCGACAAGCAACAGAATAATCGTACTTCGCGCCAAGGATTTACCTACTGCTTTTACATCTAATCTGACATCTATCAGCGAGAAACCTTACAGTATTGATAATGGTATGTCGCAACATGTAATTATTGATTTTTTTCGACCAGTGCGCGGTCTGTTAAAGGAAACTCGTTCCGTTGCATGGAAATATTGGTGTTGTTTTGTTGAACCTGTTTGCTGTTTCGCAGCATGCACACAAGCCAGCGGGCTAATGTTAGCTGGCGCTACAAAAGATAACTTAGCAAGATAGCGAGGTGGCTCATAACATCTAGCAAGCAGCACAACTGTCGTCTTTGCTCCGATTCGTATTAACTATAACAATTTAAATTTGCCATTTCACAGCTGTGTTTTGTTACGAAACCCAAGTTTGAATGATGCGTCTGTTTTCCCTGCATTACGCATGTCAAAAAGTGAAAGTTTTGTAACGTTAGATGGTGGCCACAAACTACATATTAAGACACTGACTTGCATGATCAACATGTAGATAACAATGCAGCGATGATCTGTGTACCCAGTCAGTAGTGTCCTGCTGCGACTGCCTTGAAGCTAACATGACTCATTTTGGGGAGCAGGACATTAGGCGGTTCTTTGCACCAACAACCAAACCCGCGGTGCAGAAACCAGCCCCAAATGGAAGCATCAGCACAGAGCAAGAGAAGAAGAAGAAGAAGAAGTCTCTTTCTTCAGAGGACGACGCGAAGAAGAAAAAGAAAGCGTCTCCCAAGGTAAGGAAATCATGTGACGCTCTGCCCCGCTGCTTGTAGAGCCTGAGTCATGCAGGCGGATGAATCTGTATACTGGTTCATTACGGTTCATTATGGTTCATTATGATTCATGTGCTGCAGATCACAAGCCCCAAAACAAAGGGGAAACAGAAGGACAGCGATAAGAAACGTAAGAAGCGTGCAGTCATAGAATCAGGTAAGAAGAGTGGCTCTGCATTACCACGCCATTCATCCGATTTAATAACGAGACAGTCAGTAGCAAACCTTTAGCTTTTATCAACTGTTACCAGCAGCTTGTCAGTTGCTCTTCACCCACCTTGTGTCTCTATTTCATAATGCGTCTCTGTCTTTCTGCCTGTCAAGACTCGGAGGAGGAGCCAGAGAGAAAACCAAAGAAATCCTCCAAAGAGGGGCAGAAGACAAGCAAGGCAGAACCTCCTCCCAAGAAGGATCCTGTGCAGTACGTCTCTGAAACAGGTGATGTGGACTAAGGTTCATTGTAGTGCAGCACACACACACATGCACACAGATGTACACACACTAGTGCCAAACCAAAAGACTGTCTCATTCCAGCTCTTATCTTGGCTGTTATGCAAAATAACTTGTTTTGGTAACTGAAGAATGATCTGTTGGTTATTTCTCCATTTTTGGTTGTAGACTCAGACAGCGACAACTTTCTGACCTTGAAGAAGAACTCCAAACCCAAGGAGAATGGTGTCGCCAGAAAAACAAAGACGGACGCGACGGAGACTCGCCCAGCGGCCAAGGAGGTGACAAAGTCTCCCGTTAAGCCCTCCTCCACCCAGGGGAAAAAGGGGGTGAAATCCCCTCCTGTACCTGTCACCCCGAAGTCGGCCCCGCCC